>CAJFCX010000002.1:0-152621 GCA_904066255.1 Eimeria sp. OTU-X | reverse complement strand
GTTCTGTAGTGTATGTTTCAACAACAGCCTGCGGGTGGGCGTGTGTGGTGGTGGCCTGGTGGATGGCCTCGCAGACAGCTTTGTCACGTTTTTTTTGCCGCCGTTTTCTTTTGCACGAGTCCAGCTTATGGCCGAAGGCGCGACCAAACATGACGGCAGTGGCGAACAGACACAGCACAGTCTGAGCAGCGGCTAGCTGCACGAGGCTGGCCACGCCTCCCTGGCGGCCCAATGCCCGGGCCCACTGCTTAATGTTCACCAGTCGCCGCAATTGCGCTACCAGGGGAGTTACCGTGTGCGCCCTGTTGCTGTAGTTGATGATGTATGCCTCATGGGCAACATACCAGACTAACAGCGCCACGAAGGCCGAAGCCCCAAACAGCCCCATAAGCACCACCACGCGACAGCGCCCAAAACACCCAAAATTCAAAGTCAGCAGGCAAGCGAAAGACAAAAAGCCAGATGGCACTCCAAAAACAGGAGGCGCCATACTTCCAACTGCAGCCTGCATCAACAGGAAGCTCACCGCCCAAGACAGAATTAAAGCAAAGGATGTCCTGAAACATGCACACAAACCACTAGCCGTAAATTGTGGACCCAATGACCGTGCAGTCAAACAGAAGACAGTGCTGTGCAAACGGTATGCATCCTACCCACTGCTGAGTGCTTATTTCGATATGTGTATGGCTTTAGAGTTAAACAGAGTGGTCAGAAGATGAGGGAATTTCTGCTTGCGCATAGAGTGAGCGGTGAAGATTTCGAGTGTAACTTGAGCTCTATGTGGGGAGTACTGGGTGGGGTATGTTGGGTTGTCCGTACACCGTGGCTCCGACCGCAGTGTCATGGCAAGTGGCTCTGGAAGCTCGAGCACTCGCCCCCGCAGATGCAGCCAACATAACGCCAGCAGCTCGGATCATCCCTTCGTGTGTCTTGACAAAGAGCAGAGTCCCGTAGTTGAAAGGAGCAAGGAAGGCAATTACCGTCGCTCCTGTCCAGCCAGACTGAGCCACTGCGTATCCGGCCAGCCAAGTGGCGCAGGTTGTAGCTGTTAAGAAGCAGATGATGGCTTGCACGATGCTCAAGCCTCGCACGGCACGAGCCCATTTGCAGCAACCTAACAGGACAGCAACTACTGTTGCTCCCGTTGTAAGCAAACAGAATATCAGCACCAACGCCGCCCACGCATAAGCCAGGCACCAAGCGTAAGTTTTGGGGTCTCTCTGCAACAGGTACGGGTAAATGCCCGGCAACTCAGGGTCGACCAAACTGGGCGTCAGCCAGTGTAGGCGCTTGCCGTTGCTAGCAGCAGCCAGCAACAGCAAGCCTGCCCCAAGTTGCAGGCCCAACGATGCAGACACCAGCCCCAGAGGCGGGAGACAGGGCAGCAGGCGGCAAGACCACTGCCTGTTGGAGCTCTCTGTTGAAAGCTCTGAATCTACAGAATACAAAGGATACGCTACCGAGAAGGCGCAGGGGTCAAGGACCTCGTCGGGGTCTGCATAAGTCACCCCAACGTCCTCCCGCAACGTCACATCGGGGGGAGCGATCATGGGGCTTTATGGTAGAGGCTTGCCGCGTTGCATGCCGATTTCACCGGTTGCTGTGCGCCTCGTCCAGCCACATTTCCTGCCCAGCAGACTCTCAGCTGGTAGGGAAGGCAACAGCTGCAGGCTCCACATGCCGCCCGGCACTGGGAGAAAATCGCTGGTGCCCCTACTGGCCTGACTGGCTTCACATCTTTCCGTTGCTGAGGGTACCACACACTTTGTCCTCTGCTGGCGTGTATTTACGTTGGTGTGCAGACACCTGGGGTGCTCAGCGTTGGCACAGGAGCTCAGTTACTAGTTCTTTTCGGTAGCGTTTTGGTACCTCTTGAGTACGCAGAAAATGGGTGGCTGGACCGCACGCACACTCCGTGCTTCTGGTTATGGTCTCTCTATTTTCGGCTTGTCTTTTGCCTAGGATAACTGTCTGCCTCTCTGAGCCACGTGTTTCATCTGTCTCCTGTTGTGCTTAGCTGTCTCGGATGGACTGGGCTTTGCATGCGGGGGAGACTGAGCCCGCAAAGCTAACAACAGCTAGAAACCCGCAGAAGGCTTGAAACAGGTTAAATTCCGTTTCGTCTCATAACTATTACCTCTTTTGGCCATGGAGGTAAACATCATAGACACCCCAGTTGTATTGCTGGGATTGGGCTGCATGCGCGGCGGCTGCCGGTGGCGAGTTTGAAATTGGGGCCCTCGGAACTGCGAATAATTGATCTGCATTGAAAATGAAACCCTATGATTGAATACTTTATACAGATTTCGTTTACAGTAGTCCAGATACAGAGCAGAAGTGGGATCTGGGCACTGGCGGCGGCCTCACTGCCTAATGCGGTAGCTGTCCTAGTCTAGCTGTCTCCCTACGTCTCAGTCTTCCTAGCCGTGGTCATGTGGCACGTGCATGCGCGCCAGCCCTTCTAGTTGTGTATTTAGTTTTTAGAGGTTAGGGTTTAAGGACGAAAAGTAGCGCGTGGTGGCTTTGAGCTCCATTCAGACTGTTTAACATTTAGGGTTCGACGGCGTAAACTGCAGTGCGGTCTCCGAGATGGCGGCTCGCCCAGGCGATGGAGCCGTGCTGCTCCTCTTTCCTGAAATAATTCGGCAGAAGAAGGTAGCGGAACCGGCCGGCCCTTATACTACACATACACCAGGCGAACACAAACGCAGCTCACACACAGCACATAGGCGATAGTGAACGGTCACCTCCTCTCAGTTCCCACAGGGCCCAGGGGAAGCTGTCCAGCGTACTACGGGCATGACTGTTTGTATCTGTACACAAAATACATGCATTATAACCAACATATATTGTAGGTATGTATATACGCATACGCTCAAATAGTGAAGTGAAGAGAGGATGAGTTGCTGCAGCGCAGCAGCAACGGGGATGAAGGCTGAACCGTGCACCTGGACGGCAGGGAGTGTGGGCGCGTTGTTAGGGTCCAAAAGTGGAGGAATTGTTGCTGGACACGTGCTATGATATCATAAAGACAAAGACCTTCGCCTTCACAGAGGTACTTTGGGCGGCACTTACGAAGGCGCATGGATTTCTCCATTCCAGCAGCCGTTCTCTACGGGCTGCCCCTTGCAGCTTGGCAGTTTAGGCTTTAGGGTTTCAGACGCTGAGTTTCTCAGGAAGAAGCAAACGAGGCCATGCCAGAGACACCTGAGGGATGGAGCCGCGCCGACTTCATTGAGGAGCTCACACGTAGCCTCTCGACGGTCATTCTGCTGCAGCACCCCCTTGGCAAGACCCGCAAACGATTGGCCGAGTCACTCGCAGCAGCAGCAGCAGCGGCTGCAGGATCTGCTGCAGCATCTGCTACATCAGCTGAATCAACGGTTGAGGAAGCAGCTGAAGAATTACCTGAAAGAGTTGCCGAAGGGGGAGCTGAGTCACGCAATAAATCGGCTACTGAGGCAGCAGATGAAGCAACTAGTGAAGCAACAGATTCAGCATCAGCTGCTACCTCCGCTGATGCTTCTGACGAAGAAGATGAGACAGGCCTCGCTGAAGCGTGAGGCTTACAGTTAACTCGTTCCTGGGAGATGGGTGGCGCCCGGGCTGGGTGCTTCAAATTGTGCACGAGAACGTAAAAGATGCAAAACATAGGCATAGACACTATGACGTAGACAAAAAAAAGACCAGACCACAGACAGGGGCAGACGGAACACATCGAGTATGAGGCGGAGGCAGATTGACCCATAGGTAGAGCAGAGGTAGAGAAGAGAAAAGAGACGAAGACAGACGAAAACGCAGCGAACGCTCCAAAGGGAGCCGATACAACCTCGCAACTTGTGCGGGAACAAGACGACAAAGGCTATGGGGTCAAGTGAGCCCAGCTCATCAAGGGAGATGGCAAGATAAACGTCGTTTGCTACATGTGATTCCGCAGGTTTCGCAAGGCCTTCTGCATTGGGACCTCCAAGAGGCAGCAGTACTACCTCAGCGACTCCAGCTGGACCTTCGAGCGCGACATTCTTTTCTTTTATCCGTCGGGTCAGGCTTCCTAGCCCTAGACGGTTTCTACCGCAAATTATGACGCTGCCGTTGCAGCAGGAACGGCGGTTGTTGCTGCTGCGCCCTGCAGCCTGTATGCGGCCTCTAGGGAGAACAGAGTGGCGCCAAGGCCGTTTAGATCTTGCTGTTGCGTGCACTGTTGTTGTTGTTGTTGCTGCTGCTGGTGCCGGTGCTGCAGTAAAATCATTTGAATTCGAGCGTTCAGTGCTGCTTGTGAAGCCTGACGTAACTGCTGCTGCGGCGGCAGCAGAAGCTCGGGGGGAGTCATGTCCTGAGCGAGCTGTGGAGGTCTTGCTGCTGGAGGAGGGTCTCACGATTCTGGCCTCCGTTGAGTTCCAACTTCACAAGCAAGATGTTGAGAAGCTTTTCCCCAGTCGCATCGGGAAGGTAACCCATTGTGCCCTCCTGCACCATAAAACACACTCTTGTAAGGGCTTCTGTAGCCCCTACCGCACCCCTTGGCGCCTTGTCGTGGGCTTTGACAAACCTTGATGCTCACTGCTTGATGCTTCAACTCGGCTACACCGCATTTTGGCGGCCTGTTCGGGCCTATAGCCATATCGGCATTCTTAGAGCCGGTTGGGGTACAGAAAAGGGTGTACAGGACCCGTAGGAGTTGTGACAGGGCTTGAGGATGTCTGTGGTGCCAGTCAGCCAGTGAATCGGCTAACGGACTCGCCGCTTAGCGCAGCCCACGTCTTTTTTACGTCTGCTGATGCTAGGGTGCGTGGAGGCCTACGGGAAATTCTTGTTTGGCTTGCGGGCATTTGCGCTTTCAGCCTGACTACGCCGAGATGGAGGCCTTCTTGTGCGAAGCCTCGGGCTGCAGTAAGTCCAACTGTGCCCAAGGCCAGCACCCAGAAGTATCAGCCACAGCACTACAGTCAGCAGCGTCGGCTTCTGCTGCTTTTGCGCTCTCGCCCTAGCGAACCATAAGCTGTTCGGGTCTAGCTCACCCTTTGTGCATTTGAGCGTTTGGGTTTTCCTTTTTGGCGGAATCATTTTGTGTTAAACATGGCTGCAGCAGCTGCAACAGCGGTGGTGGTTGTTGTGTGTGGGTACTGTTAGAGGCCATTGCTGTTGAAGGCTACGATGCGCTTCGCCGCCTGCGGCAGCTGTGCGGCCCTCCAGACCCCGCGAGGGCTGCAGTATTACGACCATACAGCCTGCGGGCCCTGTGTGGGACGTCCCTCCTTCGAAACGGCTTCGTAAGCAGCAGCAGCAGCGGGAACAGCATCCTCCGCAGCGGTGGTTTCGCTACAGTGCAGTAGCTGGCACACGTGTACATGAGCAAAGATTCTTCAAGGAATTGCTGCTGATGTGCCTGCTACCCCCACTGACCTGTCGTTACTGCCGGTGCTGGTCCTACTGCTGCAGGGGCATTTGATGTTTTTGCTATTGCTGCAGCATGCCCCTAAAACAAGAGGGGAGGCCATGCGTTTCTTAGAACTTTTATTTGGCAGTCCGCCCCACCCACAGCCTCTTATCCGCGCTCAACGCACCTTTGCAGTCTTTTTGATGAAGGATTTGCTGTTGCTGCAGCTGCAGAATCAGCAACAGCAGCGAAGAGCGCAGCAGAGGCCGCAGCAGGGACAGCAGCGACAGTTGCACCAGCAGGAACAGAAGCAACTAGAAATCCGCAAGTTGTTGAGGCAAAGGGGCTTTTACATCCTGTGGGAGACAGAGGTGTACCTAAACAAGGAAACAGTCGTCCTCCTTTGTCAGGTGAGGCATCCCAGCACCTACAGCTGGTGTTGGTGGTGTTGTGTTTTCTGTTGCTGTGAGCAAATGACAGTTTATGTGGCTGCCTCATACCCTGCAGGAGTGGCAGGACAGGCCCGACTACCCGTCCCTTACCGCTTCTATTGAGGGCCAAGAGGCCTGGGCGCTGCTTTTGGCGCGGGCAGGGGCTCCTCGGGTGTTTGCTGACATTCTGGGACCCCACTGTCCCATGCCATTCGGAGCCGCTGCTGCCGCTGCTGCAGCAACAGCAGCAGCTGCTGCCGCTGCGGCAGCTGCAGCAGCCAAGACCCTGACCTCTAAACGTAACAGCAGCTTGAGCAACGAACAAATTGTGGCAGCTCGCCTGCGTGCGGAAAGGGCAACAGCAACAGCAGCTGCTGCAGCTGCAGCCGTGGGTATGCCGCGGCCTGGTAGCCTCTGCGGAATGGCTCGCCGCTGTGTTGGATTTGCAGCAGCAGGCGAACAGGAAGCAGCAGCGCTTGCGACTGCTTGCTCTTCACGACAGTTACCGCTGCTTCTCCTGCCTGCTGCAGCAGACACAGCAGCTTCGTACCTACTAGAGGCTGGGGCCACAGGCCAAGGGCCTTTAGTGTACGCGCTGCCAAAGTGCCTATTGATTCCATTGCTGCTGTTCCCTGTTCTGCGACCACTAATTCTTCTCCTGTTTCTTACTTACTATCACTACTACTACTGCTACTGCTGCGCCCGTTGCTGCAAGTAGGGTGTGCAGCGGCTGCCGCATCCAATGCTGCTTTTTGCGTGCAGCCTGGAAGGTTGCCGCGACATCCGACAAGGGCAACAGACCCTCGAATCTTTGCTTCTTAAGTGCGTTTGGGCAGCAGCTGCTGGCTTGAACCAGCTGTGCCTGCTGGTTTTACCTTTCGTGCTGCAGCTTTCGTCACGTGGTGCAGCTTGCATCTGCCAGCCTTCCTTGCCGCCGCTGTCGCTTCGTTTGCCTTTTCCTTTTGATGCAGGTGCCTGAAGAGCCTATGCAAACAGATCCCCCGTCCGGAAGGTCTGGAGGCAGTTTCCTGGATAGGGAAGTGGTTAGCAGAAGAAGTCGAAAGAGACAAACAGTCAAAGCAAGCAGTTGCTGCCTCAGATATGCTAGCCAGCAGTAAGCGCTGAGATCGGTATAGGGCTTTGCTCTAAGGACTTTCGTCGTAGGGTTTTATCTGCCGGGCGTGGTTTGGGGAAAGGAGAGTTGCTTTGAAGGTTCCGTCCACAGAGAACAGTTTCTGCACTCTCTTTCGCGGCGATTGCCCCTGCCGTTGCTGCTGTCGAACTGCTTAGGGGTACGTCCTGGGGAGGATGGAAGGGCTACAGCAGCTCTGGAACAGCAGCAACAGCAGCAGCATAACACACAAAAGCAGCAGCATGCACACCCAGTTAGGCGAAGAGTCCGGCCAGAGAACGGCCCTAAGGGAGTCCGTGTGGTTTTGTTCGTGGGCAATGAGGAGCACCTGCAGCTGCAGCAACAACAGCAGCAGCCGGCAACGCCTATAATGCCCATCCTATCCGCTGGTGCGCTTCCCTTTGGGTGCAGTTTCTTAAGAAGTAGCCGACAAATAAAGCAGGCTCGCTTCACAGAGGAAGTGTTGCTCAGCTGACACTAATTTGTTCGGGATTCTGCGGAGTGCCTACAGCTGAGATGCTACGGGAGGCTGCGACAAGCGAGGAACCAACCAGGGCTTTGCGCTGTCTGCTGCAATCTAGACTGTCCCAGTGCAAAAGCAACTGTAGCAACTCTACCACCAGCAGAACCAGCGCCATTCTGCTATCAGTAGAGCAGCAACTGGAGAGTTCAGATTGGGATCTGTTGACTGCAGCACTGCCCGAAGTGCAGCCCTTAACTGTAATTCCTGAAGGTGCGACCCTTTATGCGTCGAAAGACAACAGCAGCAACAGCATCAACAGCAGCAACAGCAGCAAATCTTCAAGCTGCTGTTGCGTTCTGCAGGAATCGCCATATCTGGCGCAGCCGCCTCCGCAGCGCTCACGTGCGCAAAGGCCACAGGCCGAGTAGGATTTGTTGCACCTAAACTGCACAGTTGTTTGCTTCCTCTTGCCAGTTATTTATCCCTCTACAAATTATTTAGGCAACAACGTATAAGCTCGCTGTCCTCAGGTCAAATCACGTTTTGGGTTCAGGGTATGTTGTCAAGGGTTTGTTGTGACACTGCGCAGCTAATCAACCATTGCACTAGTGCCGACAGCTGTGCTGCTATTACTACGGCTCTGCGGCCTTCCGTGGTGTTCGTTTTTGCTGATCCTGGGCTGCCGCTGGAGGCGCTGCTGCAGCGTCTGTGCTGCTGCTTCGGGTTGGCCCACATTGACATGGACAAACTTGCTGCAGCAGCAACCGGTGCCACCCACACAAGGGGTAATCCTGCTGCCGTCGCTGCTGCTAAGTACAAGAACTCTTATGCTCCCCTCCCAGCTGCTGTGACATGCCCTGTCTTGCTGGACAAAATAGCGGCACTCCAGGAGGAAGGCACGTGCTCAAACACTAAACCCTCAACTATCAATCGTTACTGCTAAACCCTAGATCTCAGAAACGCAGTTGTTATCTGGTTTTAATGCGGTTCCCGTGCAAGGTAAAGCGGGAAGAATCTGGCCCCCCATTATCCCAGGTCTAAGAAGTGAATAGATTCAGGGATACTGAATTGGGTTTGAGGGCATATATTTTCAGCTTCATACAAGACGGTCCAGGGTCCTGGGTTGTGTTTGGGTGCTGCTCCCTCAGGTTACTTGGGCTTTATGGTGTCGAACTTCCCGCGAAGCACTTTGCAAATCGACTTCGTCGAAGAAATGGTGAGACGCGTTTCACCAGGGCTAGGCCCAATTTCATGAGTGCCCACGAGCATGGGGCAGTGTGGAAAAGCATTAAAAGCGTGGGGGATCAATGGTAGGCTAGTGATTTCTCTGAAGGCGGCACGAAAACATCTGTTGTGGGGCTCATAGTGAGCACTTCGATGGTGCTTTGCGCAATCCACAAAGAAAAATCCCGAGCCCCTACTTCCCATTTTCTGCGTTGGGGGATGCGTGGGGTTAGGGCTTGGGTCTACATTCTGGGGTTGCTATTACAGCCGTCCAGGTGTTCTTCATATAGGCTGTTGCCTGTGTGGGGTAGAGCAGTGGAACTTCATTTCCCCGCGCTGCTGTGTAGTCTGCTTCAGTTCTGACAGGGGCCTAGTAACTGGTGTTGTGGCAGCTGGTGCTTTTGTAATTGGTGCTATTGGTGTCGCGCTTGTACGGGCTCAGCTTCAGTGCCGAGTCTCTGCGCTGGTATTTTCTTGCTCGGGCGCCTTTTCCAAACTGCTACCCTTGGGCTCCTGCGAGGTGAACAGCATCTCGGGGCTGGAGCATCGAAGAGCCGGAGGGCGGGCGGCGGAAGCCGTGGAGGCACTGGAGACGCTTGAGGCAAGGAGATACCCTGGACCCAGCTGTGTTGCGATTTCGTTAACCAATTAACACCCCACTGCCTCACATAGTCCACAAACTAAATCATTAAAGGGGAAACCGGGTTTTTATTGTTTATTTTGGACCCAGCCGTTGTAAAATAGAAGCTTTTAAAGGCATGGGGGTGCATTTACGCTTAGTTATGTATATGGAAATATATATACAAGTGAGTAGGTGTATAAGTCTACATGCGCACGCATACTGAACATATTCGAGTAAATGGCATTTTTGTTTGGGGAAGAACTAGCTGGAAGAAGTAGAAAATCTGCAGAACCAGCCCGGGGTGCAATATTGGCAGAAGCAGCAGTAACAGCAATGATCTGTGTTCCTCCTTTGTTGCAGAACCGGGGACTTCTTTACAAAGCGGACTTGTCTGCACTGCATCGCGAAGGCCTTTCTGCTCCTCCTAAACTGATGCAGCAGCTGCTGCAGCAAGCAGCGGCGAAGCAGCTACACGCTCACGTGCTGCTGTTGCATGGCCCACCAAGCGCGACTGCAGCAGCCGCAGCAGCAGCAAAAGATGTGCTACCGGCTGTCGTTGTTGCAGATGCAGAAGCGCTTCTATCCTTAGAGAAACAACAGGAGCGCCAGCAAGCGGACCAACAGGAAGACAACAGCTGCAGCAGCTGCCGCTACTGTGGCGATGCTTCTGCAAGCTGCGAATGTCTCAGTGACGTAAGCTTATCTTTTAGCACCAGCTTAAGTAAAAGAAGAGTCGCAGCAGGTAAACGTTCCTTTCGTGGTTTATAGTAGATGGTGTCGCTACTGCAACAGCACCAACAGCACCATCCCCTGGGGCTGCAGCAGAAAACCGTGGCCAGTGTTTTGGCTTTCTTGCTACGTTTGCCCCGTGTGCCCGCATTGGTTGCTACTCCGCCTCTAAAGGTCGGGCTGCTGCTTTCCCGCGCAATAAACAAACTCGCCTGGTTACGCGGAAACCCTCTGCTAGCTGTTCGGCTTCCCCCGTCCCTTTTGGACGCCGCAGCGTCCCAGCGGCTGGCCAGAAATTGCAACGTCTGTTGCCTATTGCACCTGCTTCCCGTCACAGGCAAGCCTCAAAAATCAAGCCATAAACCCTCTGCAGAAGCTCCGTTTCACTGTTGCTGCTCAAACGCAATGTTCCCGACATGGGAAGGAAAAGCAGAGTGCTTCGAGAGCCGCTTGAGAGTTGACCATCCACTACACTGAGGCTTCTAGACTCCAACCCGGTTTTGAGGGCTTTGCTTTTAGGGACGGGGTTTGTGGCTGCAGCGGCCGATCAAGTCCCAGAAGAAGATGCAAATCTCGGAGTAGTGGATGCGGAGCCCCCCAGTGCCGCTCTATTGCATTTTGCAGCGGAGGTACCTCGAACATGCAAATAGCTGTAGGCACAATGCTGGCTAGCTATACGTCAGCGCACCTTCAGCAGTTAGTTGGCGGCTGGATAGCCACCAGGTAACTGATAGCCGCCCTGGTTGCTTGATACTGGAGTGTAGCTGGCTAGCTAGTCAGTAGATAGTCTGTATGCAGCAGTTTGCTAACTCCTAGCCAGATACCACGATGTCGCCTGCTCCTGCAACGCGAGGCGTCTCGCCCGCCTGCTTGAGGCGTGGTGTTAGCATGCGCGAGACGCTAGCTAACTATGTGTTCTGAGCTGCCTAGCTGCTGGCAGGCTGTACTTGCCTCTTTCCCTCCTGCAGGGCAAGGCTAAACGCATTCTTCTTGTAGGAGATGAAGACCTAGGAAGACTACGGGAGGAGTTGTCGAGGTAATTAACGAGGGCACTTTCTTTCCTCGTACAGCTATTGCTTCTGAGGTCGCTGGCGTTCCTTGTTCTGTGGTTGGTGCTGACAATTCTGCTTTTGCTGTTACCAACCTTCTTCTGGTCCCGATGGTTTTGCTGCTGCTGTAGCCAGACGTCGGATGTCCATTGTACACGATTTGTGCTCAACTTCAACCGACTTTCTCTCGTGTGTGTGTGTGTGTCGCGGAGGTGGTGCTGTGGTTTAGCTTCCTGCGGGACAGCATATATTGCACACGTTGCATGCAGATCATGCAATAGAGGAGTGCCTGCCCTCCTTTCGTTGGGTTTTCTGCAGCGTCTTGAGGTGTGAGGTGACGGCAGTCGTTGCACCCAAAGGGCTTGCCACTGCTGCCCTTGGAAAGGCAGTGGCCCGCACGCTAGGGTTGAAGCTCATCCCGGACTTCGGTGTGCAGCAACACTGCACCCAGTACCACTGGCAGCGGAAGCTGCAGCGGAATCAGCAGAAGTGTGCTGCCTAGACTACTGTTGCTGCAGACTAAGGTGGCATGATACCTTCTGTTTGCCGTTTGCGCTCAAGTAATATTGATTTGAATTTCATGTGTTGAATTTGTTTGCAGAGCAGTACCTGAACCAGCAACGGCAAAGGCAGAGGGAGCCTGCCGGACCAGATGCAGCGGCATCCGTGAAGGCCGCAGGAGGATTGCTTAAGGCGATACAACAGGCGAAGGGACGGCTCAGGGCTCCTGCAGTTGTCGCAGAAGCCCTTAGGGCCCTTAGGAGGCCCCAGCGTGAAGGCATTGGTCATGGGGTGCTGTTTCTTGATATGCTCGATAGCGTGGAACTGGTAAGCATCTGCAGCAGCAGCAAGCGATGGAGAAGCAAACCTTGCAGCGGCGGCACGGTTGCTATGAGGATGCATGCAAGGCAGAATATGGTTGGTGCGCCAGCTTGAGGAACTGAGCAAACTTCAGTAACTTTGCAGGATAAAGGTTTGAAGTTGGAGAGTAGCACTTACTGGATGCACTGCAGGCAGAGGAGCTTGAGAGCCGCCAGCTTCCTTTGACGCGCGTCATTATCCTGGAAGCTCCTCAAGAGGTATAACGTGCAAAGCAGTATGCAGAATAAACCAGCGAGAGCAGGCCACAAATGGCCACAGCTTGCCGTAGCTGGCTTGGTCCAGCAGTTCTTCATTCAGGGCTTCGCAGACAGATGCAGACCAGCCAAGGGCAGCGACACCCACAGGCAACAACAGGAGACAGCAGCTGAAATCCAGGGAATAGCGCAGCATGCTAGGTTGGAGGCTTTAGGTTTTCGGGTTTCGCTTCGGCTGCTGCAGACACTTGAGGCAGCAGCGGGAGAGGGCGGAGGAACAGATGCTGAGGATGCCAATGATGAAGGAGGGGAGTCACAGCTGATGAGGGACAAGAAGATGAGGGGTAAGAAGATATCGCTTAACTTTTGAGAAATCCAGCTAAGAACATGGGGCTGCATGAGAGGAGTTCCAGACCACGGTGGCTCCAAGTGCTCGACTGCCTCATATTGCTACGTTTGAGGCTTCAGGGTTGAGAGCTTGCGTCTGAGGGTTTAGTAAGCGTGGAGTTGCCGTTGCTCTGTATCTGTTCAGATCAAATAGCATGCATCTACAAAGACCGATGCGTACGCATACACTTGAGTGCTGCTGCCGCTGCTGCTGCTCTGGCGCCCCAACCTGCGAGCATCAGCGACGGAGACGATGAGGGCCCAAATCCTGCTGAGGTAGCAGCGGCCGAAGCTAAAGCGGCAGCAGCTGCAGCAAAAGAAATCACTGCTGCTCTCCTAAAACCCGCAGCATTCATCCTAGCGGACGGCTTGCTGGAACCGGCGCCAGCAGCGGCAGTCCGACAGGGCGTTGCACTGGGCCTAAGCAACAAAATTTTGGTCGTTGACAAGAAACATTTGGGTCAGCATCGACAATTCACCCTCACCCTAAACTTAAACTGCCTCAGCATATCAGCCTCTCTATGGGTTTTGGCTTGAAGCCTGCTGGTGCTGCCTCTTTGTGCGTCTTGAGCCGCAGAGCTGGTGGGGTTCTCCCTTCTCTCTGTGTATTTCCCAACGATAGGACATATATAGGTTTCTGAACAGGAACCCCTAACCGCGTGCCCAAAGCCGCACCACAGTGGCTCTATTCTCCAGTCGATAGTCTACAACTGGAGGCGTTTTCGGGCGCATTGCTTAGTGGTTCATTCGGCCCACTGGGGCATCTGCGATGTGCAAGCAGGTACCCTCTCTGCAGCTTCCACTGCCTGCCGCTTCGCCCGCGGGTCTTCGTATGGTGCTCGCGGGCTTTCCGTCCCCAGTAAGTCTCTTCTGACAAACCCTAAAGTGGGTCCCCAGCACTTCGAGTTTAATTATCCCGAATATTCAGGGGCAGCAGCAAAGCCTTCCCCCCTTTCTCCGCATTCATTTGCAGTGGCCTGCTGACAGACAGGCGGAACTCTACGCTCAAATCCGGCGACTTCGCCAGCTCTGTGACATTAAAGGTTGGCCTCTACAGCATACAGACTGTCCAATAAAACTGTACAATTTTTTCGGCTCTCCATAAGCCCGTATATCACAGCTAGAGCCATTCTAGAGCCCCCTCGCGACCCCATAGAGACCCCGCGTGGGCCTCCTAGTACAAGAGGCCTCTTCCGGGGGCGCCCAACATACCCATATCATTGGGGTGCCCTACAGACCCCTCATTCCTGGGGCTAATGTGGGCATTCGTTCGCTCCACATTCGATGTCAAGCTTGCAGGCTAATGAAGCTGTATTTGGTTGTCATGTTGTTGGTACCACTGTACCGGCTGCTGCTGCTCAGGCATATTGATTGTGAGACCCTCGACAGCCCTCACAGGGCACCCAGCGGTATGGCTGTACTGGAGCATCTAAGCCCCCGTTCCTGCCCACTTCCGCTGAAAATGCAATGACCGTACGAGTGCAGCGAACATGGTCCCTCAATGTTCTTCCTGCTGCTCTGTGCTGTTTATCGCTCGTTGCGCTGCAGACCGCCGCTGCCGAACTCCTCGCCGCCGCACGGATTTGGAAAATTAAAACTGCGGAACTCGAAATCGAGGTAGACACAAGCTTCCTGTGCAGCTGCTTTTGCTTGCAAACTTGGGATTACGTGACCTTTCGGCGGTCAATTCACTTAAGGCACTGCTGTCCTATCCAGCAAAGAAATCTCAGGGTTAGACAACGCAGCAGCTGCATCAACCGAGCTTTCCCATCGTGCCCCCTGTGTCTTAGGAGGGCTGCACAGCCACGGAAATATCCTCGAAGATCGACATGCTGCTGCAGCAGCTACAGCAGCCACGCCAACTATCGCCTCTCGAGGAGTTGCAGCTCAACCCGCCAGCCCCTGAGCCATTGGAAAAGGAGGGCTCAGAAAGCGAGGCGGAAGAGGATGATGAGGCATAAATGCAGGCATGGGTGGAGCCTCTTCATCCATAACAACTTTAGCGCGTGCACTTCGCACCGACCGGCACGAATGCATGCAAGAGGAGTGCATGAATTACCTCAGGGACCTCCAAGCTGCTCCAGAAGTAGGGCCGCCTCCCAGCGGTGTGTACATAGCTCCCATACGCCAAAGCTCACGCTGCCCACTTGTTTTCTCTGCAGAGGTCTCTACAACAGAGTCTGTTTTTGCCCTTGGTTGGCTTAAATCCAGTGTATCAGCGTGTACGCACGCGTGTTTGTACGTCTGGGAGCTGCAACTGACGTCTCTACATGCGACTGGCGGCCTCGTAAACCGGGCCTTGGGGCATCCTGACATTCATGCAGCACTCAAATGCGCCTTCGCAAACCCTACACAAAAACTTCTCTCTGGTGTGTAGCCGCTAGAAGACAAAACAGACGAAGCTTGCAGCTCTCCGCAGACAAAACAGCCTGCATGTAAACTTGTCTAGTAAAAGCCAAGGACGTTGCTGGGTACAGACATATTGGCAGCTAGCGCACTAGGGGCCGTGCATCGTTCAGAAAATTAAGTAGTATCGATCATTAAGTAGTTGGGGGCAGCCCCCTATTTTGTCCGTGCAAAGCGCAGCGGCTATTAAGTGCAATTTTACTCGGGACTCGCAGCTCAAGTTCTAACGGTCACATTCAGTCCAAATACTTAAAATTAACTGTTTCAGTTCAGGCAATGAGTTGTCTGCTGCACGAAGTCAAAAGTCCCGTGGCTGTTTTGCGTGGTGTGAGTCTTGGTTGGCAGCCCAAAGCTAGCAGCCAGATGTGCATTGACGCAAGCGGCTAAAGAACAATTTGAAAAAAGTGGAAATAGTCCATGTGAAGCAACAGTGAAATATATGTAGGGATGAATGAAGGCAGGAAATAGAGCAGACACTCTCCGCAGGCTTTTGGGCCCCTGGGGGCCCACCAGCCTTTCACGGGCCCCCAAGGGGCCCGTGAAAGGCTGGCTGCATGCGTGTGTGGAACACGCTTCGTTGAGGTCTTCCGCTGCAAATGAGGAGTCTCCGGAGTAAATCAACCATTTTTCCATTGAACGCCTCTTCGGCTAGTGTGCCAGACGGACCAGTTTTACACATAGGCAGAAGCTGTGGCGACGGGCAAAACGAGTAGGAAGAACGGCGCGAGCAAACTTTCACTGCAAAGTGCAGCAGCGAGTTTTCACCAAGCGTCAAGGCAACAGCATCTGCATCGATACGGCAGAGGCAAAAACAAAGCTGTAACAACAGCCCCGCGCCCTCCGAGATACCCCCACCGTAGTAGGTAACAGACGACGGCAGCACCGCTGTAGCTGGCGCAGGACAGCAGCAGGAGCACCTGTAGTAGGAAGTTGAAGGTTTCAACAAGGGGACAACAGCGGACTCAGCAAGACAGGCGCTACATCACGGGAAGGCAGCGATTGGGCAGCAGTAAGGGCTAGCCGCCAGTATACCCAGGCGAAGCGAGAGCAGCGACAGTGACATCGCCGCGTAAGGGGTGGGATGGAGAAGTACAGAACGTTTTCAGATGAGGGGACGGGCTGTCAGCCCTTTGTGCCCACGTACTACAGCCAGCAGCAGCTGCGGGCCGCCTACAACAGTTCGCGCTTTCTGTCGTTTCTTATCTCCATCTGCACGCTGCTGCTGTATCCTTTGTTCTTAGTGCTAGGTTTGCTTCGGGCACTGCTTCTAGGGTTGTCTTTGGTACTGGCAGGACCGTTGCTGCTGCTGCTGTTGCCACTGCGGGTCTTGCCGTACGTACACTGGATGGCAAAACGAGCGCTGCTGCAAGTAGCCTTGCGTCTTGCGCTGTTTGCATTTGGATTTCAATGGATAAATGAGGAGAAAGCAGGCGAGTGATTCTTCTCTTGCGCAGTGAATGCAGGGCCCTATTGCCTTGTCTTCCTGGTTTCCGGCTGTCTCTTGCTGCCCTTGTCGGTGCCTCTGTCAGAATGCGTTTTGCTTTCTTTGTACCTTTATGTCTTATTGTGTACCTTCTTGCCTGCGTCTCCCCTTGGATGCCTTGGTGTCTTTGTGTCTTTGATTCGCCATGGTCTGTTCATGTCCTCCTTTCGCTTTGACTTCGACCCTCGCTGAGCCCGAAGTTACTGGTACATCTGAATGTTGCTGCTGCAGATTACCGCCGTCTGCAACTGTGCCCTTCAGAACCGAAGGGTGGGAGCCCATGGTCTTCCTTCCTGTCGCTCGTGTCTCAGGGGCCCCTTACTCAGGACGCACAACGCGCCCCTTCAGGCTTCTCAAGGGGCCCATCAAGGGCTGCGCTTTGTCTCTCAAATTTCACGTGCTTTGTCGAGGTCCTGTATCTCCAAATGCGGCTCTGCCCCTTTTTCGTGGGGCTGCATAAGGACGGCTCCCTCTCGGTCCTGTCCTTCTGGGGGGCCATCAAGTACTCGCTCTCTTTTGAGGTGTCAATCTGCTGTTGCTGTAGTCAGATGCTTGTCCTGTCGCATTATGGCTGCTGTCTTGCATGTCGCTGCTGCGCGTTGGCGCCGTTTTTCGCTGTGGGGAGCTGCGGGCATCACTTGCTGCCGGTGCTGCTGCAGCCGATTGTGCTGTCGTTGCAGCCGCTGCAGCGGCTACTGCTACGGCTGCGCTTGTTGTGGCAACGGCTGCTACGGTTGCCCTAGCTACTGCTGCCATTGTGTGCGTGTGATTGCTGCTGCAGCTTCTCCCGGGCCGCGGTCAGTTCCCTTCTCTGTCTGGTCTTCTCGTGTCTCTTGAGGGCAGCAGGAGCTTCATTCCCCCCCTCGTGCTCTTTCCAGAGGGTCAGAAGAGCAACGGCAGCTGCTTGTTGCAGTGGGATGCAAAAAGTTTAGACGCTGCAGCTTTCGACAGACTTAAGGGCCGAGTTGCGTTGCTGGGGTGTATGTACACCAATGAGCAAGGCAGCAAGCAGCCAGCAGCAAGAACCCAGAGGGGATGGAGACGAGCGACGTACACTGCGCCTCATACGGTATCAAGTAACTTCACTGTTGCTGCTGCTGGCGCTGCTCATACTACCGCTAGAGGTGCCCCTGCCGTTGTTGCTGTACCCTTAGCTCCTACTGCTGGTACTTCCACCGCCTCTGTTGCAAAGCTTGCTGACGCTGCCACTTGATGATGCCATCTTGGGACGCTTGGCTGCTTCAGATCTACCTTGGAAGATGCCCGTCCATGTGTGGATCAGCTTTTCGGGTCGTGGCTGTGCGGTGTCAGGTTAACAGCCCTCTGCGCCACTTGTTGCTGCTACTGCTGCAGCCTAGACAGCACTTGCGTTGCATTTGGGTTCCGCCTGAGGACGTGTTGACCTCACAACAGCAGCAGCAACGACAGCAGCAACAGCTACTGCAAAAGCAGCAACAGCAGCTGCTGCTTCCGCAGCAGTCACTAATGCTGCAGCCAGAGCAGCAAGGAGACTTGGCATGTATACGTACCACCTTGCTACGGGCTATCCCGGGCCTTGTGTCCGTGAAGAAAAGCGGCAGAGATTTAAAGGCCTTCAGTGACTACTGGGAAAAGCACCAGCAGCAGAAAGGGCATGGTACAAAGAAAGCATGACCCTCCCTTGATGCTCCAGCAGCAGCTGCTGTGCAGCGTTGTCGCAACAGCAACTGGACGCTGCAACAGTTGTTGCTGAGAAGGCTTTTTGCATCGCACCAAGTAGCGAGGCCTTTTTAACACAAAAACCGCGTCGCCCCCCGGCCCTCCGGGGACCTAGTGGTTTTTTTCTGGAACCATGTGGTTCTCAATGCATGCAGCAAACCCCTTCTTCTGCTGCAGTAGAGTTCAGCTGCTGCAGCCTAATTCTGCCGCAGCAGGAGAGTACTCCTGGCGCAGCAAGAACAAACTGCCGCTAGGTTTGCAGTTCGTGGATGGAGCTGCAGCGGCTGTCTCGCGGCCCGACGCCTTTCCCTGCCCTTCTTTAGACAGGTGTTGCCGGTTGGGCATACGACGTATTTATAGACCGGGGGTTCTGCAGCCCCATTCTGCAGAAGTGCTCATCTCTTCTAGGCGTTTGGGGTTCTAGTCGGTTCCCGGTTATTCCCCTGTCTTTTGGGCAGTTTGTTCGCATGCTTCAAAGGCTGCCTTGAGCTTGTCGTACGTCTCTGCAGCAGAAGAGGGACAGACAGTCGCAATCAAAAGCGATGAACCCTAGCTAATGAAACGAACAAGACAGGAGGTCCACAGACTCCAACCTTGCATGCAGCCCCATGGCTCTGGGTGCATGATGGCGAAACTGAAACTAATTGTTCTACACGTCTCGTGGATAGCTCGTCGGCGACCACTTAACTACCCATTTAGCTGGGCAGCCGCTCCTCACGCCTCGAGACAACAGTGCCCTGCTTGTAGACCGCCTCCTTGAAGTGTATTTGGTTCTTGTTTTGAAGCTGAGTCCTGTAGGGTTCTTTGACACACCTGCACGGAAAAGCGCATGCGCAGCCTAACAAACCTTAGCTCGAACCTTAGACCCCAACACAGACGGGAAATCTTTATATCCGTGTTTAGCGCTGGACCATCAGAGCCTTCCTTAGCTAACTGCGGCACCAGCTCTTCCGGTCGCACTTGCTCATGCTGCTGCAGCCTTATCCCTCCCCAGCTAGTTCCAACGCTGGCCTGGCAGAGACACCCCGGGACAAGCTGCTGTCCTTGGAACCAAAACTACAGGCAACACAAGAACTGCAGATCCGTAAAGCTAGCCCCAGGCGGCATCAGGGACACCAAGGGGCCCCAGATGCACAACAATGTCGCCAGTGCCCCAGTATCTCTCAAGGGTGCACTAAGACGCTCTCAGGCCCCCCAAAAGACTCTATTGCCTTTGACAACTTGTGTGTGGGATAGACTGGGGAGGATTGATATGGGGGGAGGATAGTCTGACTTTCTGAGTAGCTCCGCCATCTCGGCGGTGTATCGGATGTAGCTAATGCCACAGGCCCTCCATGCCATTTTTGGTGAACATACAGCTAAGCTTATGGCTACTGGAAGCTCAAAAGACACGTCTTTTCAACAAAAGGGGGGAAAAACGGACACAGTGTCACAAAGTGTCGCAGTAGAATATTGTCGTTGTGTAGGCCACTGCGCCTGGGGCTGGGCTGCGAGGCCAGCCCAGAGCATGCAGAGCACCCGCGCGGCTGCCTTTGTGGAGGGGTTCGGTTCTTGGATGCATTGTGCCTTTCCATTCGTTTTCTTAAGTGCGTGCAAACGAGAGGGTATCTACTAGCCCAACCACAGGGCATCCACCTGGGCTCTCTGGGGGCCCCAAGCCCTTCTGATCTTCCTCAGGCCCAAAAGTGCGGCCCCATAGCGTATTTTGTTTCCCTTTATTGTTTTCGTTAAATTTGAACTTTGCATCTGGCACCCGCACACGATCCTGTCGTTCACAGTGTGCGCGAGCGGCGGCAGCAGCCGCAACAGCAACACCGACGGCATGCGCAATAGCAGCAGGGGCAGTGGCAGCAGCAGCACCGGAGTCCTTATAGAAGAGCACCTTCTGGATGCCACTGTTATTTTTGCGCTGTCTGTGTGGACAACGCAAGAACAAGCGGGAGTGGGGCTCTCTGCGCCCGTTGGCCGCGGCGCCCTGCTTCGTGCTGAGGGCTAATGGCCCTCCACAACAGCGGTAGTCACAGCAGTAGCAGAAGGCAAGATGTCGGATCGTAGGGGCGGACGCAGAGGGGTAAGCAACTGTTTTCCTTTTAGATGTATGTACGGGTGTTAGCGGGATGTACGGGTGTTGGCGGCCGCATGGATTTGGTCCGACTTCTGCAAAGGCTTGCTGGCCCCGTTGTTGGTTTGCCTCGCAGGGTGCAGGAGAGCCCGAAACGGCTCGTGTATATCAGGAGTTCCTGAAGACATTCCAACCAGAAGACCCTTCTGCGGACAAGACTTTTATTAGAGGTGGCTTGCGCACCTGCGTGCGGGGTTTTGGGACGTTCGAGGATTCGGTGTGGGGCTGCTGGCTGCTGCTGTAGGGCCTCGTATTCAGTGTTTATGGGTGGCTAGTTAGGTTTTAGGAGGTTGGGTATGCGGGTAGTGGCTTAGGTGGCTTGTGGCTTACGGTTCTTTTGGTATTGTTCGGGTGTTGGCGGTGTCTGTTAGGTGGTGTGATGAATGCGGGCTCTGGCCAGATTGCCTTAGACAGTAAAAAGGTAGGCTTTGGTGCTTGTGCCTGTGGTTAAGAGTGTATGGTGACATTCTTTCGTCTCGGCTGGGTATGGATGGTGACCTTCATCGTACCCGGGTGGGCTCGAGGGGCCCTTGACACGTATGTCGCACCTCTGTTGGTGCTGCTCCTTCTCTGGAATTAGGGTTCTTTGTGGGTTCCGAGTAGCGCCCCTAAGTCGGCTGAGGCGGCAGCAGCAGCTGCTGCTGCTGCTGCAGCTGCAGCTGCTGCGGCAGGCAGCGGCAGCAGCGCCCAGTCCCCAGCCCCTAAGCGCATGCCAGGCCGTCCTGGACAGAAGCGAGAGATAGACTCTTTTCTCGAAGGTCAGGATTTAAGGCCTATGGTGTTCAGAGTTAGGGTTTTATGGTGTAGGATATAGGGGTCCAGGGTTTGCCGTGTAGATTGTAGTTAAGGGGTCCACAACGTTGCACGTACCCGTCTGCTGAACGGCTGAAACTTTCTGGATAAAGGTTTGATGGTGCGTTTTCATCAGAGATTAAAAAGCGTCAAGAGCTGCAAGGCCAAAAGCGGCGACTATACGAGAGGCTAAACCTATCCCGTACAGGTGAGCTGTTGCTGCTGCTACTGCTGCTGCTACACTTGCCTGGCGATTGCTGCTGCTGCTGAAATTGTGTGCATTGTTTGATTTACCTACTCAGAGGAAGAACGATGCGCTCTTCGCTTCCAAATAGCGGCACTGGAGGTAACTTACAAGACAGCGGCACTGTTTGTCTGTTATTGTTGCATATGCTGTTACCGATGCTGTTGCAGCAGACTCGTTTTCAGGGGGGCATCGGTTGATTGCATTAGGCTTAGGATTGTAGGAGTTAGTGCCAGACTGTAAAGCTTTATATGCTTCCGTTACATGCGTAAGATTTGTGGTTGAATGTTGGCGTTTGCGGCTGCAGAACGCGACACGGCCCCGTGGGGCCCCTCCGATCGATTTGGAGAAGGAGAGCTCAACGAATTTGTATCTGGGAAATTTGTCACCTGAGGTATGTGTACAATGCAGAGATTGTAGAGCCTTAGGAGAGCCAAGAGGCTAGGGAAGATATGCATTTTGCGCAGGCATTTTCCATACAGATGTAGAGGTTGCTGCGGGCGTCGAAATGATGGCTGAGGGCTAGTTGTGAGAAGGGATGGTGGAGGAGGCCGTGTGCTTGCCATTACCTTCCGGCGTGCATTTGGACCTAGGTTATAGGGTCTCTCTGTGCGTGCATCCTTCTGTTTGAGCTATAGCCTTCTGGTTTGCGTACGTGCATGCTTGCGTGCAGATAACGGAGGAGTTTCTCTGTCAACAATTCGGGAAGCACGGAGTCATTACCAGCGTTAAGATTATGTACCCACGAACAGAAGAAGAGAAACGCCGGAACAGAAATTGCGGTTTTGTTTCCTTCGAAACCAGGCCTCAAGCTGGTGAACTATATATCCAAAACCCGAACCCCCAGCGGCATGACTGCAATCCCGAATGTCGAAGCACCCAATCTAGCTTCCCCAGTGACATGATCCTGGGGGCGCGTGCACCCTTCAGGTTTTGGCGCGCTAAACTTCTATGCATGCCTGTTAGAACTATTTGAGGACACCAACGTTGTGTGCGCTCGCAAGCATTTGTGTGAATGCTTGTTGCTCCTCCCAGCTAAAACTGTCGCACCTTCCATTGCTGTGTGGAATCCGCAGAGTCTGCAAAGAACAGCCTAGACGGGAAGTCTTTCTATGGAATGGTCATCCGCATTGGGTAGGCAGGCGGGATTTGGAGGTTGGGCTTTGTGTTGCTTGCCTTGCGCTTGCTTGGTTCCTACAGATTCGGTCAGCGAGTTTTGAGGCTTCCCTTCATGGATTAGAATTTGCGTTTATCACCGAGCCTGTAAAGCTCCTGTGTTGTGTTTGCAGGTGGGGAAAGGCCCTACGACCTTCTTTTGGCGCCACTCCTGCTGCCATGAGCAGCGGATTCTGTAAGCTTGAACTAGTGTTGGTTCGATTCTAACACTACCCATATTTAAAGCCGAGCTTAGGGTTAGGGGTTTTTTAGCCGTTGTTCTACCGCCACTCTAGTCAGCTGTATGCATGGAGCATTTTTGCTCTTCCTGTCTCTGTGGATCTCAGCGGATTCTCCATTCCCATCAGCGGGCTTTTCTCCACCTCCCCCCACGAACTTCACCGCGGAGGCCCCAGCAGCGACTCCCACTCCTCCCCCGCCTCCCGTATGTTCTGAGCCACCCTGCATGCATGCGTGCTTGCATGCCTCCTTGCATGCATGCATTTGAGCAGATGTGTGTACCTGTCAGCATGTATGCACTGCAGATGTGTAGGGACTCTGCGTTTCGTTGGTTCCTTACAGCTTCTTTCTGCCCATAACAGGAAGTGCAAACGTTCTCTTTGTGCTCGCAGGAGGCGGAGATGGTGGAGGTGCAAGTGCCTAAGGACCGCAAAGTCAAGATGATGATTGACTTGTTGGCGAAATACGTAGCCGAGGTCCGCTGCTGCTGCTCCCTACCACTATAGCAGCAACTGGTGGTGCTGGTTCCACCACTGCTGCTGCTTCTGCACTGCCTGTTTCTGTGCTGATTTATACAATTTCACCACTTCTGCACCAAGCGGGCTAACAGGACGGGTGCTGTTGTTTCTGTTGGGGTGTGCTGCAGGAAGGCCATGTATTTGAGCAGCAAGTGATGGAGAAGTTCCCTCCAGAAAGCGGTGGGGCTGAAGTTGTGTGGTTTAGCGATTAATGTGTTTTGTGCCTACCGTGAAATAAGGTTCCTACTGTTGAGCCGTGCGGGGTTCTAGGCCTAAGCTTCTAAGGGTTAAAATGTGGTTGTGGAGCTGTGTGTGTATGCATGGATCTATGTATGGGTGTGTATATATATATAGGCCGCCTCAGCTTCATCTATGAAAAGGATTCTCCAGACAACATATACTACAGGTTCGTGCATCATGCTGTCCCTTCCGTAGCAGCATTAGAGGTCTCCCATGGGTTTTTTTCACATCCAGTCCCACGCAGGCGGATGCATGCGTGCGAGAGATGGATGCGCTGGACGAACATTGCTGCCTCCCTGCACGCGACGAATGTTCCTTCCCTATGTCATGCACACAGCATGTCTCTGAACGTTTGTTCTTGCGTGTTTAACTCGCGCAACGTGTGGCTCCGTGCCGTCTTCTGGTTGCGCGGGTTGCGTCCTCAGGTGGCGAGTGTACGCATTCGGCCAGGGAGACACTTTGAAGGCCTGGCGCCTAGAGCCCTTCTACATCTACTCGGGGGGCAGGCGGTGGGCACCTCCACCTGAGAAATACTTTCAGCAACCGTAAGGCATTCATACGCTATAGCTGCTGCTGCGACAGGTAGTACGGCGACGGTGACCACTGCGAAGCAGCAGCTCGTGCCACAGCAACCAACGTAGAATGGATGTTTAGCCGCGTGCTGTGGCATTTGTTTGCGGCTTAGGGCTAAGAAGAAGGCAGAGGCAGCAGAAGAACGGAGCCTGTGAGCCACAGCAGCACGGTGCTGGAGCTGTTGCTATTGTTGCTGTTGGTGCTAACCACCGGGGCTGATGCTGCCACCTATTGTTGGTCATCTCTTCGTGCTATCTTTGTTTCATTGCCCTACTTGTTGGCTACTTTTAGCAGGCCCCGTTTTGGGATTCACTGGAGCATGTGCCGCTGCTCTTTCGATACTGCCCTTGCTGCTGCTTACGCACTAGTGTGCGGCACTGTGAATGGCATTTGAATAGGTGTTGTGAGTCTGCTTTGCGCAGCCGGGCAGCTGCTCGCGGGGGCGAACGTCTGAGTGCAGCGGACCGAGAGGAACTGGAGGAGTTGCTACGCAACATAACTCGGGATAGGTAGGGTTCTGTGAATGGGTGCGGCGCTTCCCTGAAATTTGGTTTGTCTGCTGCACATGGCCTTGCAACAAAGGAAAGTGTATTGCTTGGCAGTTTTTGTCTTGTGATTGCGGCCTATTGTGCCCACTCTGGAGGGTACTAATCACAGCGAAACTGCTTTCCTGTGGGAGTGGCACATCGCGGAGTAACAGATGGGAGAGGACGCAGGGCTGTGTGGTTGTGCTGGGGGGCAGGGCGTCGATATGCGCGGCGATGTCCTTCTGCATGTCCCACGGGAACAGCAGCGCGGAGGTCTGCAACTGTTTGACGGAGTCGCTGACGCTACCGGACACGGCCCTGACAATGCGATTGGCGCGGATGTACCTGTTATCGGATTTGCTGGCAAATTCCAGTGCACAGACGGCGCACGCCTGGACCTACAGACATCACCTCGAGAAGCACTTGCCATTCATTGCGGATCGCTGGAGCAAAGGTGCTCGTTTGTTTCACCTTGTGCTTTTGCCTTTCGCTGTGATTACTTAAGCATCTTGCGGCATGGGCACTATTAGCCGCATTCGCATTCGCAGTGCAGTACACGGTACCAACAGTAGCCCCTGTGCAGAAGACGCTGCTGCTTCTCTAGCTGTTGTTGCGTTTGACGTATTGCCTTAGTGCTGGAGGACCTCCGTTTGGGCGTTGGTGTTGGGGGGGCGAGTCCGCGGACTCAACAAGAGCAGTGGCAAGGAGTCGAGAGGGCTCTCTACAAGATGACGAAGTTGTGGGAGGCTTGGGGTGTATATCCACCAGCGTTTCTTAGGGTCAGACTGCTGTTCGCTTCCTGCTTGAGATACTGGCTTCGTTTTCCGTCTTCCCTCGATACTTCGTATTTTTATGTTGCTGATGTCGCTCCCTGTGCCACTGTCCTAACGCGCATCGACACCTATTTCTTGTTGTGCTGCACGGTTTCAGGGCATCGAGGCCACACTCTGCGGCCGCGACATTACAGCAACAATTCTGGATCCCGAAGCAGCAGCAGCAGCAGCAGCAAAGTGTGAGGCTGCTGCACTAGAACTTGCAGACCCTCAATTGGATGGAGAGCCTTTGGCGGAGAACCTCAGGCCCCTCATCGCGCAGTTCCCCCTTTGGTTGCGACCTTCTGCAATGGTAGGGGGGTTCATTGTGTTGCTGCTGTCGCTTTTACTCCTACTGGGGCGTCACATCCACTGGCATTTAATCCGGGTGGCTGTTGGCCTATGCCGCTTGCTGACAAGTAGTTACACGGGGAGCTATATGTTGTTTTTTCCTGCCGGGGCGTCGCATCCACTGGCATTTAATCCGGGAGGCTGTGGGCCTATACTGCTTGCTGACAAGTAGTTGCACGGGGAGCTATATGTTGGTTTTTCCTGCCTTCGTTTTTGCAGGAGTGGCTGTTGCTCGACCGATACCAGCTAGACAGGCTCTGCCAGCAGCGGGGACTGGGAGTGTTACCTTCCCGCAGCAGCAGCAGCAGCAGCAGCGAAAGACGACAGAAGCAGCTCCTGCAGCTGGCGCGGCAGGAGCTATACTGGAAACTAAAACAAGAGGTATTGCTATTCCGGTTTCTACTTGCACAGGCCCAGCTGTCGGTGCTCTTCAACTTGCCACACAGCTTGCTCGTCTTCGTTTCCCTGTTGTGGCCATGTTGCAGGCAGCAGAGGTACCGTTAGACGTGCTTCTGGAGGCTCAAGCAGCTGCCGCAGCAGAGCGTCAAGCAGCCGCTGCTGCTGCTGCTGCAGCGATCCCACAGGAAGTGACGCCAGTGCTTGAAGCCCCGGATGGGTCCACCGGTACGCAGGAGGGCGGCACGAAACAGCATGGCGACGAGGAGCAGCACGAAGACGACGTGGCAAGCGAGGCGTCAGACATTTTTGTTTTTGAGAGAGAAGAGGAGCAACCACAGCAGCAGCACGAGGACGACGAAGGCGCAGCAGCATCAGCAGTAACAGCAGCAGCAACAGCAGCGGAGTCTCAAGAGGCCCGGGAGTCTGACAGAGAGCGAATGCGGGCGATAGAGCTGAAGGTCACCGAGCTGCAGGTTCAGCTTGAGGACCAGGGTGAGCCTGCAGCGCAGATCCGCTCATCAGTGCCCAGCCCATTCATTACCTAGCAAGCCTAATAGCTAGCCCGCCAGAAGCCTAGCCACTGTACTTTCCCAACAGCCAAGGCGACTAGGCAGATGCCGACGCAGACGCGCTGGGCTGCATGAGAGGCGATATTTTGGGTTTTATGCTTTCCAGGTGTCTCTAAGGATGAAATTGCCAGCCGCTGCGACGCCCTCAGACAAAAGCTTCTTGAGGTGAGATATTTGGCCGCTGGCTTTTCCGTCTGTCTTCGAAACCTAGCATACACCACTGGAAGGCAGCATGCAGTAACAGTTCCAGAGCCGGAGGCCGTCCACAGGGATGCTAGGATGACAGCAGGTAGCCGACACTGCATCCGGAGCTCCACTAAGGGGGGCAGCTCAGGTTAATTTACCCTTCTCTGCTGCAGGAGCATAAGACCACAGAAGACGCGGCCAAGCGAAAAACGGGGAAGAACCGTGACCGAAGTAGCTCGCCCCACAGCAGTCGCAAGAAGGCGTGAGTGCTGCACAGTATATACCTATAAATCCTAGGGGGACGTCAGTTCCTGCAACGGCTATGGGGAAAGTATTGTGGATAGTGCTGCATGACCACCCGCTGTCTACCTTTAATGTACGACTCTACACCGGAAGGGGCACAGAACAGAGGCGGCAAGAGGCTGAAGGCCTCAAAGAGTTCCCTGTGCTGTGCTATGCACCCTGGATGTGTGCAGGAAGAGCAACCACAGCGAAAGCTCAGACGCTCCATAGCAACAACACAGACGTTGGCATGTAGAACATTAAACTGACGCATGTGCTGCCCTCCAGGGAAGTGCGAAGAATCCCCTTGAATCCATTGTACGTTGATGCTTGGCTGCTCCAACTTGCAGCGGGGAGGCAGGGGTTCATTGAACTCTATGGCGTCTTTTCAGAATCTGAAGAACAACGAACGCTTCTTCTCTTTTCTGTCTATTCTTTTTGGGTATCATATTCATGTTGCCGGGGGGGAACAGTGTCTTGCTAGCCCTTCGGCTACAACGCTGGTCTGCGGCGACACCGGGCCATAATTGATAGGCAGGCAGCGCGTTGCAAAGCACACCTTGTCAAGACAGCAACACTGTAGCCCGAACATCAGCCCTAGGCAGCACTTTGTCTCTGGCTGAATCGTAAGTGGCCAGCTGCTCCGCGTCAGGAACTGTCTATCCTAAAAGCTTGAGCACAGCCAAATACGCAGCCCTAGCTGTCGCAGCATCGTTTCATGTTGCAGAGTTGCACTTAACTGCTTCCTCAGTGGAGGCAGGGCCTGGACTGGCAAGGCTTAGCAACTCCGTGTGATGCGGCGCTCGCGAGATATGCTTGTTATTATGCGTCGTCGCTTACCAGAGTAGATGGTTCTCTCTGTTGCCTGCTTCCACTGCCCCGTGTAGCAGACTGTCGCTTCTCCGTCCTGCTCGGCAGATGGCAGTACGCATTGCTTTTGAGGCTTTGCACTCAGTTGCCTCAGCAACATAGCAGACTTTCCAAGCACTCCCCTGAATGGCGCCTCACCCAAGCACTTTCCTGACTGCATCGCTTTGCAACGACATGAGAATGAGTCTTTAAAATGTTTGCCCAACGACCAGTGTGCCTTTAAAAGCAACTTGCGCGGCAAAGTGTGAAGTTCATACCTCTCCCTAGAGGGTGCTAGCACTCGATAGTAATTATTTACAAGATTGCATCATGGTACAACAATGGTCAAATAAGTGTGCTCCTAGGATAGGCACTTACCTACACAGGTGCTTTGTGTTTCCCCTCGGCAGCTATGTTGACTATAGAGGCATGCATGGCTTCCCGTGATATGTGTGCCAGCCGCCAACTATCCCATAAATAAACTGTAGGCACAGGCTCCCCTTGGTGAAGCCTTCATAGGCAAATGCGCCCAGAGTTAGAAACGGGAAGGCGCGAGGCATCACTTATGACGGAGGGTTAAGTAAGCGTTTGCAGTTTCTTGCAGCTGTTCCAGGGCGTCCTGGATCTCCTCCGACCCCACGCCAAATCTCTCGTAGTGGTGCACGAAGGCCTTAGCGTGCAGCATGTCCATGCCCAGTTGCAAAGTCCTGCGCCAGCAACCCGCCCCCAACAGGCACTTCCGCTACTGCTGCTTACCACAATCGCACAGAACCCATAGAGCTTAGGCTAACGTAATTTTATTCTTGTCTCGACATGGTCTCTCACCTCTGTAGAGCTGGCATGGGTGTGCGGCAGCTTGTAGTCACACCCATACTGCAAGACTCTCCGTAGGCAGCAAATGCATGTGCAGAGATCTGCGTCAACGAGCAAGTTTCGGCACACTTGAAAACAAGGTGAAGGCAGCTAATTTGTAAGGCTTAGGTGGGGTAGCTTCCTCACCTGAACTGGGCTCAATGCGTAAGGCCACAAGGCAATTTTGCAGGCGCTAGTGGGGTCCCCTTCGATGGAACGGAGTACTGGCCCCCTCATGCAGATTTGCGCCCCAACAGCAACGTTTGGGTGAGTGCCAACCCTTCCGGTTCCATGCTGTGGTATATCTCTGCTCTTCTGCTGTGTGGCCGCACAGAAGGCTTGTCGGTGAGTGGAGGGTGTTGAGGGGCTAGGAGGGGCAAGTAGGTCCAACGTATCTGCTCTGGTGAACATGCGCTCCAGCCGGTGAAGCAAGGATGTGCATGTGTATGGGGCAAAACGGTCACTGTTCTGCTCCGCCAGAGAGCCCTGGGGAAGGTACCGACACGTCAGGAGTTTGAAGGCTGGATGCGGAGCTGCTGCCATCAGCACGTCTCGCAAGGTGCAGCGGAGTGCCACAACTGCATCGCGTTCCGACACTCCTTGACCAGGAGGTGAAGGAACCTGCTGTTGACCGCTGAGCCCATTTGACTGCCTAGATGAACCCGGTGAAGGGTTCTTGCTTCGAGGGACCCAAGGGTAGGATGGAAGGATGCAACAACCCACAAGATCACGTGCGATGCAGCGGTTTATTTCAGAGAGACCCGCTGCCGTAAGTGTGCTGCTCGACAGTGCGTGTCTTTGCAAGATCTTGGCGCATCGGGAGTTTTCAAAAACGAAGATACCGTCGCTGCGAGCCCCAAGCACCACAGTGCCCACCTTACTAGGCACAGCGTAAGCAGCAGCCACAAGCTATAGGGAAAAAAAGAAGCAGTAGCCCCTTGGCTCATAACAGGCCTACATGGCGGGACAATCCCACCAGGCAGGCTTAAAGTACCTGTTTTTTTGAAGTGAAGCAAGTGAAAGAACGGTGTTGAAGGCTTGGGTTGAGACCTCGGCGTCGAAGGGCCATACGCAGCAGCTAGAGATGCACCTCGCCGGCAGCAAGTCAGCACATAACTCCGTTAGGTACGAACCGACCCCCGAACCCGTCCCACCTAAGTTCAGGATACACAACATAAGCGGGCAGGCAGCAGCGGCGGGCTGCCAATCGCAGAGAGAGAAAAACAACAGCTCACCACCTTGAAGTGTAGCACTCTAGCATTTAGTGCCTACAGTCATCATAGACCGGGCTTAATACTGACTGCAGCTGCACCGTTTGAAAAAAGCTACAGGCTCTTCTGCCGCCGACCTGCCAACGAGTGGAGCACCATAATGGAGCTGACGCTGTCTCCTTCCTCGGCAAGGCTGAGGAGCAGACTCTCTATGTTTTCACGGTTTGAGGGACCCTGAAATTCGTGGCCAAACGCCCAGTTGTTCCCGCAGCCTCCTTGCTGCCAGTATGCAAACTTTGGGTCCCAATACCATCCTGGGTCTGTTAAGCCTGTGTTGAGCTTGGGAATGCCTCTCCCCGCTGGGCATTTTCCCCTCCTCTCGCCGTTAATTGGCAAGGGCTGACGGAGGAGACAATTTTGAACTGCCTTAGCTTCCATGTCTATAAGGAGACTTCTGGCCTTCAGAATGTCCCCGCACGCTGCCCGAGTGTCACCGGTGAAGAATCGCCGACGCAAAGAGTCGGCAGTGGTGCTGTCCCCCGCAGATACAGCTCTCTGCAGCTCAGTATGGATTGCAGCGAACACCTCGCTTCCAAGATAATTGCCGCACCCGCCCACCATCACCACGATAGTACTCATTTTCAATTCTAAAGGAGGCGCATTATCTGCTTCTTTGTCTCTGGCGACCTGCTGTTCTGGCCAGCCTGACACCACCACCTCTCACTCGTTAGTTCCCCCACAGAGTCTCTGAAACGGCAGAGCAGCGGTGGTTTTGCTACTGGTGGGGTGCCCTTTAGGTGCCGTTGCACTGTGGTCGACGGGGGGTTCATTTGCCTGCGGGATTTCGTGGATACCCTGCCAATCGTGTGTGTGTTAATAGACCTTGAGAGATCAGTGTGGTACGCTTGAGTCCAAACTACAACTTAGACACCCGCATCCTCATCGTTTGGTCTGCCGGTTGCCTTTCCAGCGTTTAGGAGCTGCAGGTGATTATCAATCGACTCTAAGAAGCAGCATAATCATGCTGTCCCTGTGGATAATTCTACAAAAGAAGAACATGACCAGCAAATGTACACTATGAGGCATAGGAGAAGCTGAAGGAAATATACAACAGACTCTTGAAGGCCTCAGGCACAGCTGGGGTGACTGAGGAAAATGTTGTGCTGGCAGGGTGTTAGCGAACTGCAGCGGCCTACAAAGCGGAGCGTTTAAGGACCTCAAAATTACTAAGAAAGCTTATGGGCTGATAATATGGTGATGAAAGTGTCGGGTAGCAGTATGGGTGGGTGTTGTCGCCCGTTGTATGACGAGCCACAGCAAGCAGAAACCGGCTCAGTAGGTCCAGCGCCAAGGAAGCGTGCAGCTCAGCGTTTTTCTTTTGCCACTACGAATCGAAATCTAGAAAAACTAAATGGCACATTAATAAGTGGATAGGCAAGTACCTAGGCTTTTCAGGGCAGTTTTGTGTTGTGGAGTAGTCATGCGTAGCAAGGCTACCTCGTTTAGCACACGAGGGACAGGGAACGAGCTCGGAGGTTGGGGCTAAGCTGCAATGCCCACGGAGGGCCCAAACGGAAAAATTTCAAGTAGAAGAGCAAACCAAAGGTGAAGTAGTAATGATATGGTTGGCTAAGTTGCTTAGAGGCCACAGTTCGGCTGGTTCTGTATTAACCATAGCATGGCAACCCAGCAGCCCGCGTGGCGGGCAGGGAAGTTGCATCAATCCCACATATTCGTAAGCTCCACCGGGTTGTCCCCCTAATCAACGCTCGCATCTCCCAGTGGTTTTGCTTTTGCACGAGTTTTTGAATGACTTCTTGGATAGACACCTACGATCGTACAAACCCCTGGCAGCGCCGCGAGGTGACCCTTGTAACGCGGATTAAAACATTGACGGAGAAATATTCCACCTAATTCATCGCCACAGCCTAAGACATATCCTTCAGTTGGCGTTGCCGGTTCAGTAGTACAGCGACGCGCTACCACTCGTCAAAACTTCAACTATTAAAATGCAGCGTGGCACTGCACGTAATGTGGTGGTCAAACCCGGCAGCCTGTATGGTGAAGGATCTGGAGTGATTGTCGAGCTGATCCCACTTACAGGTATTGACTACGGCACTTTCATGGCAGCAACATTTGCACTCCAGGATGCCAACGGAATGTGTCATCACCGAGTGCAACATCAGTATGACTGTAATATATGTGTATACAGCTAGGGGGAGCGCTTGTTGGAGACTGTTGAACCTAATCCCTGTTGGAACGTTGCAGCATAGTGCGCTTACTCCGCGGGGATCTGAACGGTGCATTTTACCCTTTCTGCGTCTAATTTGTTCTTTCGCAGCATCAATTTCTCGGGGTAGCATTCTATTACTTATGTATCACTGTTGGCTGGTATTTTTCTGCTTTTGGTCGAGCCCTTGCCTTTTGAACGGCCTTCCCCCTACTTGAGGTCGTTTCTGGCCCCGCCGATTCGCCAACAGCTTTTGTGATCTGCATGAATTAACGCCTCCAGTTTTTGTTGTCTGGTTTTTTTGGCTTCCGTTTTTTGCTTTTTGCAGACGCAGCGAATCCAAAACGAGTTGTCTCTGCCGTTGCCAAGCTTGTGAGGTCTTCTTTCGTTGTTCTTCCATTGTTTTCAGTGCAAGACGGACCTTCCCTCTTAACTGCCGCTCTTCGGGTGTTACATTTCCAAACCGACGCTTCCAACCCGCTTCCAGTTTAGCTACATGTGGCCACAGATAGTAGCAGTAGAGTACTTTGCATACGTCGATCAATACGAACCACACAAGACCCCACAAAATGGTAATTCCTGCATGCCCCCATGAAATACCGATCATTCTTGGTCCCGAAGAGATCTTCCAATCGTACTTCCAATAAACGGAGAGGAATAATGTCAGAACTATGGCAAGAACTTGCGGCGTGAGGACAATGATAGAAGGAGCCCGGTTTTCAGGGCCGTAGAATAATGCAAAGCGATGAGTCCTGCAGCTGTGGAAACTGACTTGGATGCAGATAGTAAACAAAAGCCATACTCCGGATGTTGTTTGAAGGCTCTCCGGCATTTTACCTTTTGCAACAATATCGGCGGATTCGAATCCATCCAGACCAAATGCAGTCCACCAATTTACGCCGTACTTTGGGTCGGACAAGAATATATATAGCAAAATGCACACAGCCATGAGCGTTGCAGTCAGCAATGCAATCGTTGAAACTTGGAGCATTGACCAGATAAGTGGTGTGCTTGAAGATGGAACATTATCCCGGGAGCAGCTCATTAGCACGAAATCATTGATGATTGCAACAAGAACAAGTACCCAAGTGGGATACTCATAGTCAAAAATCACGACGCAGCCCCACCAGAACAGAAGGGTCATAAAACTGCCGTGGATACGGAAGGTAATATAGGCCTCAATGCGCTTGAAAATTTGTCTTGATAAGCTGAAAACTGTAATGATGCTGGATAAACCCGGCTCCAACAGAATGATGTCGGCAGCAGCGCGGGCTGCTTCCGTAGCACCACTAACCGCTATCCCTACCGTTGCTCGCTTCAAGGCTGGTGCATCGTTAACTCCGTCACCTGTCATGGCCACTAGACAGCCCCCTTGCTGGAGGTTGTCTACGATTTCGAATTTATGTTCAGGGTACACTCCAGAAAAGCCATCTACAGAGCTAATATACTCGCGGAACGCTGAGTCGCTTTCGAGGCCTTTTGGTCTTGACCTGAATATCTCAGGCCCAGATATGTTGTCTCCGAGACCGAGTAGCCTGGCTGTTTCAGCCGCAATCGCCTGCTGGTCTCCTGTGAGCATCTTTACACTGATTCCCATACCTTTCGAGCGCTCTAATGTATCCTTGGTGTCAGGTCTCGGCGGATCTAATAGACTTAAAAATCCAACTAGCTTCCATGCAGTTTTGTTGCAAATTTCGGATGCTTCGTCAAGTTTCGTGATAGTGTAGTTATCTACTGGCTTAATAGCGACACCCAGCGTACGTAGCCCTCTCCTGGCCTTTTCTTCGATTATTGCTCTCAGACGTTGCTGCGTTGCTGTATCGTCTGGTGCGCAGACCAATTCGCTGATAACATGAGGAGCTCCTTTTGTTACCAGTGTGACTTCACCTGTTTTTGAACGCACTATGCTATCAGCACGCTTGTCCACGGGGTTGAATGGCGTATAGTCCAACACCTCAAACTGCTGCCTCTCCCCCATATCTACAGCTGCGTTTATAGCTGCATCAAGAGCGTCGGGGTCTGTTAGAGTTGCTGCAAGGGACGCATAGAGGAGTACTTGGTCGGGGGTGAAACCAGCCTCTGTGCATATCTCGTCTCGCGACAAACTTAAGAGGTTGAGCGTCAGCGTGCCAGTCTTGTCTGTGCACAGAATTTCAACTCCAGCTGCCTCCTCTATCGCGGATAGTCTCGATACCACCGCGTGTTCCTTGCTTATGGCTACTGCTCCAACGGCGAGTACAGTGGTGGTGACCACAGGCATGGCAGCAGGAATAACAGCAGCAATTAACGTGAAGGCTCGCTTGAAGAGGATGCCCACGCTAGCGTCGCCGTGGCTGTTCTCTCTCCACACCGGGTGGAATCTCTCCCAAAATATCAGAAAAACGGCAAACCCCACAGCAGTCCATGTCAAGACCTTTGCAGCAGCATCGAGAATTGTGCGCAGGTGGCCTTTCGATTCTGCGCGAGCTAAAAGAGCTATAGTTTTGCCGTAGAACGAGTGCACCCCGGTTCTTTGGACTAGCATCGCTCCTTCTCCTCGTTGTACCACAGAACCACTAAGCAGTTCGGAGCCTCTAAACTTTTTAATCGGCAATGATTCCCCAGTAAGTGCGGACTCATCCACGCATATGTGCTTCTGATAGGGGACGAAAACGCCGTCTGCTGGGACTACCATCCCTGCTTTTAGCCAAATGACATCACCTGGCACTAAATCGACAACATTAATGGGACCATACGATCCATCACGCTTGGCGCTGCACTCCACTGCTGCCAGTTTCTCAACAGCGCTGATTGCGTCGGATGCCGATCTCTCACCAAGGTAGTCTGCCCAAACCATAACGTTGCAAAGAAACAGAAGCAAGCCAAACGATAGCCAATCTCGACTCCCGTCAACTTCGACAGAGACTGACAAAAGCGACGCTATCAATAGCAAGATTGGTGTCACGCGCAAGTAGCGCTGCACAACCTTTTTCCACTCCGGAATCTGCAAGCAGGAAATCACGTCATGAAGATCGGCAGCATATGCGGAAGCACCGGTTAAGATAATAAGCACTTTGGCTGCCAGCAGCGTCAACTCTGCCATGGAGATGAGAAGTGTAGCCTGAGTTGGCATCCTGAGTTGGCATCCTGCAGCGCTGGCAGGCTAGTAACTTGGGTGACTGGATTCCAAAGGATCGTGTACGCTCAACTCGGTTGCTTATTGGCAGCACCATTATGTTATGTAGTTTTTTGTTGGCCACGGTGCTATATACGGGTGGCAAGGACCTCCTTTGCATTCAGGTAGCTACACAGTCCTTCACCTGTTTGGCCTTCACAGCATTGGGCCCGAATACCGCCCGAAGCTCTTCGGCGCGGGCACTCGACAGCCCGGTGTCACTAATATCTTCAGAAGTATTCTCTGGATTGACGCATACGACTGCATCATGCGCGTCTCCAGTAGAAGGCAAAGGATGCTGTGGGTGTAATTCCTCTACAGGTGCCTGCTGCCCAAAAAGCGGAGGACTAAGATTTTTTGGCCCCTCGGGCTCTCCCCCTGTGTCGCGCTGTTTTTTGTTAGGGGCATCTCCAAGTTGTGGTTGATCGTTCTGTACAATTTCACTACCTAGATGCCCATTTGAGACATCGCCAGTGTCTGCCTCCACTGAGGCATGGAAATTGGGTTCTTCCATTCGGTCTGCACTCCGCAAGAGTTCCGTTTAGCCTCTACTGGGCTGCAAGGGTAGATCCTCTCTGGTCTGTAGGTCAAAGTTTAACGAAACAGGCAGTCCTTAGTTGGAACCTCAGGGAGGCCTATTCTCAGATTGCGTTGCAGCCTCCCGTTTTTGTACTGGAAGTAAGATGACTCTGTAGAGCAACGCTAGCTATCGGACATGGGGTCCTCGTCTTGCCAAGGACGACTATCTCTAGTTAAAAGAGTTACCTTTATCGGGGGTGAGCTGTCAGTTAGCATTTAGCCACGGCCGCCGTATTTACGCTGGCTGAGCTCAGGAGGGAACCCCCACTCTGGTTCGAGGATGCGCATCAACTGTTTTCCCGGTTAGAGGAGAGTGGGACATAGTATAACAAAAGCAATGGTGTGTCATCAAGGCTTCATATGCCTCACGTTTATGAATTTCAACTTGAATATCTTGCCCTTCTGGATAGGCGAGCAGTGCGCACCGGGGCTGGAAGGTTGTACTTTGATACGGGCGACAGGCTCCACTGACCATCGGCCTGCCCGGTGAAACAGTGCAACAAAACTCCTTGTAGAGCTGCATTAAATTTACTTCCTTGCAGTTCCACGGGCAACTGAACGTAAACGCCCCAGCGTGATACGTCTTATTCCACTAGGTGACCTCACTGGTTACTAAAGAAGCGGAAGCCTATCCCATCACCCAACCGAGCCATAAATTAAACTTTTGTAGAGTGTCAAACAGGAAAGCCGTCTATTGTCTCAGCGCTACTCCTGCATAACCGCCACCAGACATATTTTGACAATGTGCCAAGGCCGATATAAACAGGGAACCGCACAACACTTTCCTTCAAATCACCTAGGTTTCCATATTACGCACAAAGCACCCTACGACTGGAAGTAACGATGTTAAGCTGCCGTTTCCCTTTCTTGAAAGCCTATGTCAGCAGCCTCTCAGCAGATAAGAAGCGAAATGACGTGAGAGGATTCACCTTCCCTTACAAACTCCTGTCCACGTTTGCTTCCCCCTCCAAAGTGTGCAGCCATATTATTCGTCTTCCGGTACTATGTTCAAATGAACAAAATAGGATATCTTAGTTGTAGTTTGCAGAAAAACATACTATGTTCCAGGGACGGCCTCGTCCAAACCAGGGATTGTGGACGCATCGTTGCAGTGGAGACTTGGCTATAATCCATAAAGTCAGGAGCCCCATTCAAGATGCATGGATATATGTTTCTTCCGTTGTAATTATAAAAGGAATAATGGGCCACTTGTTGCAGCTTCTCTACGCAATGCTTTTCTGTTTAGCCCAGCCCCATGCCTTTCTTCCAGTCTCTCACATCCAGAATTACTAACGACTTCTGCAGCACTACAGTTTAGCCAGTTTCCACAGAGTTTTACTGACACTTCCGGCAAGCTCCTATATGCAGCATTGAGACGCGTGAACACCCTTGAAATCACGAAGGTCTCCTAAACAATGCTGGAAGCCGCGTGTTCACGAGATAGGCAGAGCTTCTTGCTCATCTGGGAAAATAATTCGGCAAACCTGCCTTCTTTGCTTTTCTTTTGAAAAGCCTCATGTAAGCTACGTTTTGGTTAATTACTGAAGCTGGGTCTAGCGTTACACCTTTCTAACAAATAGTTGCCGAATACATCAACTGAAACCAAGTTTCTGGCAGCAGCTGGCTTTGAAACTTCATTCGTGTCGCCAGGGCATCCCCGGAGAAAGGAGCAGTTCGTAATCAGTACACAAAAAGCTTTTTTGCAGACTGCCACAGTTGCACTAGGTCTAACCAGCACATGGGTCTAAAGCAGCTACGCCCTTCTGGGGCTCACTGCTGCAACAAAGTGCAGTTGTACTGGCCATGATTATGTTTCATGAAGACCAGTTCAGGGCATCCATCTGCTGAGGATGGCACCCAGCGACGGAAGGTGGATGCCCTTTTGTTTGACCGGATTCAATTTTTTTACAGCTGAAGAAGGGGTTGCCGTGGTGGTAGAGGTACTGCGCATTGCTTGAACCTTTTTCTGGAGCCAGTACTTCTCTGGGTCAACTAAGCGCACTGGAGGGGTCTCGCTGGTGGCAGTCGAACGGGCTGCTGGCATTATAGCTCTTGATTCTTGGACGCAGTAAACCGTCATCGGGTCGATCGTCGTAGTGTGCTCCCTCGACTTGTCGTACTCAGCTTGCCGATTGTTGTACCGTAACGGGCGCGGCTGCTCTACCTGCAACTTCCCTTCAAGCGACAGGGTCTTCAGGTCCTCAAGAAATTCAGCGAGAGCGACGCGTAGCGGATCGAAATAATCGCTGCTTACTAGGCGGGTTTCCATTCCTTCGTCAGCCGGAGCGTCCAGCGGAGTCTCACGAAGACGCTTTCGTGCAGTGTCCCAACCTGGCTTCTAATGCACAACAAAGTAAGCACCAGCGGAGAGAACACGCAGAAAATGGCTGTTGAATACATTGTATGTATTTGCTAGTAGGCTACTATTTTTCGCCTGCCGTGCTCTGGCGGAATTTCTATCAATGAGAAAAGCAAGCGTTAATGCACGACCTTCACAGTTACTGGTACAAAACGTGAAATGCAAGCGTCTCCTTTCGAAGCTTTCACCTTGTACTTTCCCGGGAAGAAGTCGAATGGACCAAGAGTGCTATTAGTTGGAAAGGCGTCGTCAGCTCCTTCAGGGTCAGCTCGGCAATAACCTTTGAGTGATGTAGCTGAAAGTACACGTGGGATTTCCTTCCGCAACGCCATGCGCTGAGCGTGCCACGTTTTGGTGCCTAAATCATTTTCTTCAGTAAACTCCTGAGGGGCATAAACACGCTTAGTGTCCGGTTAATTTAGAGGCCAGCAATGTTTCTAATAGCTGTCCAACCCACCAAATCTACTCCCTGGTAGGATACGATATACAAATCATTGGTCACCTCTTCTTTGGCTTCCAGAAAGTGAATGATGCTATCGGCGGCGGCCAGACGCCGTTTCCCAACGTACTAGAATACAGCAACACAATTCTTATTAGATGGGCTCGGATAAAGAAGTGTGCAAATTGTAAGCAGCCGCAGCGTGGGCAGACGCTCGTGGAAGGCGAGTCAGCCTCACCGGCAAATCATGTGCTTCGAGCACGTTTGAGCATATGGCAATAGTATCAGTACTCGGATAACGCTTACGCGATAGTGTTTAGTCCTGACTTGATAGAATTTATGGTCGTTAACGTCTGTGTCATATTCATCCATCCATTCCGTACCGACAGAACTGTCAAAGAGAACGAAGCCTAGGGCAATATCGGACTGAGCAGGTACAAACCAAAGCCTCATTCAAACTGCCTGCCAGAAGAGATGCGGTTCAGAGACTCTTCAAAGTAAATGCATTTTAGAGCTGACGATATTCTGTTATCGTGGAAACCCTACAAATTTTCTGTATTTGACAACCTCACCATCAAAAAAGGGAGAAAATACTTGCGAGTAATGAAGTTGCTATGGGACACCACAACGGTTCTTGCCAAAGAGACACCCAAACACGACTCAACCGCGTGTTTGAGGAAATTTGAAGAACTCCAGAAGCCTCCTCCTTCGTCCTCCACTTGTGTTGTATTTCCGTGTCCAGGTGGTGTTATCGCTATGGCGTCGAAGTCATGCTCGTATGCCACTGATATATGACACGGAAACAAGTGCAATGCATCCGTCCGTGGGTTAGCTAGAACACAGCACATAATTCGTGGAAAGAAGTAACCCCTCACGGTGTCACAGTTGGAGTTAATCTACCGGGTTCACGAGGCAGGTCATGTGGTGAAGTATATAATTAAAAAGGCTTACAATCTAGCAAGCCCATAATTTCCCAGGTATTTGCCCTTGAGAGGCCAATGAAGGCAACCGTACCGAAAACTTCCTCGTTTAAAACATGCGTTTCTGAAAGCAAGCCCACAAACTATTCAGTGTGAGCGTTCGCATCTCAACACATACCTAACCAGGTATACGTTCGACTGGGTAGTATGAGGCTGCTCCTGCTGCGTATGCTGGCATGCCTTCCGTAGGGTCTCATTAGCTTTTCGCTGCGAAAGCACCCCAGCGATGTGGCGCTACAGACTCACTACTGGAGTGTTCCACCTTCACGCGGATGCCAAGAGGCCCACAGGCAGTAGTTGTAAAAATATTGTAGGGATTTGACTGCATCGTCGATCCTTCCTCCGAATCCATACCAGGTATAATTAGTCCGTCTGGCATGTTGGCCTCGATTGCTGCGTCGAAAATACATGCTCCCACTACCTGAGATTTTTATAACGATTCACTCGACAGAAATCGAAAGGAGTATTTAATGTTTACTACCTATCAGCCCCATGACATCCAGGAAATAAATGCCAATTTTCGAGCGCCGACCTTTCAGCTCAAGGGTAAGGACTAAAGCAAGTCCGAGAATGATCAAGGCAACAACTAACGTAAACAAAGAGCAGCTCAACCATGCCAGCTGCAGAGAGCGGAACGCAGCATTTGCATTGCTTTGTGTGGTTACCATCTAGTCATTATGCACTCTAAATGGCATACATGGCCCACTATTCCACGTTTGCATGGCTGCCCCGTTTGGGGCTTCATTTAGTTGCAAATGTCAATTATACTGGGCTGGTTTGGCGATTCGATACCACTTTCACCACCCTTTGTCTTCTCTTCACCGAACACAAACTCATGATAACACCTGCGTATATAACAACGAATTTATGCAAGCCCTACATTATGTGTTGAAAACAGAATGCATGGAGTTGGTATAAACACCGTGGGTTGCTCTAAGCTGCCTTTTAGCGGTTTCTAAATCCCGCCACAGCGAACGTCGATCGCTATACTCAGTGAGCTGAGAATTTCGTTGGATTCTCCGTGCAACCAAAACTTGCATAAACACAGGCTTTGTCTCATGGGAAGACGAGAAGCTCTTCAGCCCGTAGCTCGACACTAAATTTGGTCTGAGACGAGTGTACAAGTATGCTCGTGCGAAGGCCGTGCAGAGCTTTGCTGAATTATTTGTATCGTTCAAAGACTAACCGATAAACAGAGGCATACCCAGGGGGCATAGTATCAGGGCCCAACGGATGCTGAATAAAAGCACGGAAGACAGACATATGCAGTCCAAAATGTTGCACAGTTTCCGAGCACGCATAAGGGTGTCCACCTAGAGTCTTGTCATCACCATATCGTGCTGGAGCTAACGCTTTCTCATCTTTTTTCATGTCACCCCTCCATGGGCATCGACAAAAAATATTCTTGCATGTAAGCTGAATTTCGGGTTCCTCTGGAGCCTCTTGCGGCAGGTCATCGTCTCTAGCGGCGAACGCCGCCATGACCTCATCTAGCTCTTGGTTGTTTTCGGGATCATTGGCCATGAGCCACTCGAGGTCAGGGATCTTGGCGTCTCCTCGTCCAAGTTGCTTCTGAATCACGGCGATTTGTTCTTGCATTAGCTGGTAGCGTTGGGCTACCGCCAAATCACGCATTGCTTGCTGTTCCTCATCTAACTGCCGCAGAAGGCGTTCCATTTCAGCATCTTCTTCTTGCTCGACAACGCGCTGATATTGTGCATGGTAAGGAACAGAGCTTATTTTATCGAATTCAACGGAGCTCATTGCCCTCGTTATGGGACAAAGTAATGTGGAATCGGTTGATGACAAATCATCGGAGGCATCAGAAGAGCCTCGGTTAATGTGAAGTTCCACGTCTGTCAACTGTGCAGCCTCTAAATCGGCATCTTCTACATCCCACATTCGACTGTCCCGTGCCAACCGCTTAGCTCGGAGCCTCTCGAGAAGAGTGAGTGTTGCAGGAGGAGTTCCTTCACAATGAGCATCTGTCACACTTTCATTTGCTGCTGGAGCGAGGCTGCATTCATCAGTGGGCTCAGAAACTTGATTTCCTGAGTCGCCGCTTGTTGCAAGCTGTGGAGGGGTGGGATCTGGCTCGTTGATGCCATTGTTGGACCCGACTGACCCATCCTCGCCCCCTGAAGATCCTGGCTTGACGGGTTCTTCCATTAGGGGAGGCTTCCCTGACTGTCTTGCGGTTAGCAATATGAAGGCGCACGTTTGTTGCAAGGAGCACCCACCTGGTGCACTTACTGCAACGATCCTGCAACCTCTTCGGCTATAATCAAGACAGAAACGTGCTATAGCAAATGACAACGTGAAATAACGTAAGAGGAATTGTGTTTCTTTAACAGAATGGACGGGCTTTCCCACAAACGTGTGCCCCACCCCACTCAATAAAAACGTACTGCGGTGTGGCACCGGCAACGCTGCTATGGCTTGCACATAAGAAATATATGGCATAATTTAAGCCTGTGGAAGGCAAGAGACCTCTCTCTGTAAGTCGATTTCGGCTGCAGGGCCCTCCAGCTGGAGCTCCTAGCCAAACATTACTTCTGGCAAGCTCCGTGGAAAAAATGGCAGGCTGCGCTTTACGGACATTCGGTTGCAACTCGGTCATTTGATGGGTGTAGATACCAGATGGTTTTGGAAGCGTTTTCGTGATGCTCTCAGGATGCGATGTGGAACAGAATATGTGGTAGGTGCGACGACCTGGCCATCTGTGTTAGTTAAGGATATGCAGCTTTCCAAGGTCCAAAGCAGAGTTCTGGGAGCCGAAATACGGAAAAGCTTTTGCTTAGGTCGGCACAGTTACTAGCTAATGAACGGGTAAGGAAGAAAACGCATGCGACAAATGTGTTAAAGCAATGTATCCCCTAGGTATCTATCGCTGTGGGTGAGCGAGGGAGTTGACCTGATCCCCTTGATATCTTATGGATTGCAGAATATTGCCCATCTCAATACTGTACGAGCAGATGGCATAGATACCAGAGTAGGCAAACTAATCCAATGCGTACTTCCAGCGATTAGTCCCAGGGATGCAGCTGCATACAGCGCTAGTATGCGCAGCCTTAAAGCAGGCTTCCTATTTCGAGCAATATCTCTGCACTTCAATATCAATGGATGGCACGTATTTGAGACACTTTCTTTTAATATGATGACTTGCCTGGACAAGCAAGTGACCTTTTGCCAAACGCCCAGTCCAGGGTTTCGCTATGCCGTCGCGTCTACCTGTTGAACTTGTTTGTCAAAGTGGGATTATTTATTGGCTAGAGTATTTCCCCAAAGGTTCTGTAAGCGGAGGTTCTGGTGAAGTTGACTCCACCGCCGTGCCGCTAAGCGCTTCGAGCCGATCCAGCGGCGGCCCCCCGGCGTCTCTTCCCGCGGTCAAGCCCCCGTTTTGCCGCTAATGGGCAGCAAAACTTCATTCCTTGCATTATACTATTTATTAGTCTCGCTTATAATTTTTTGGGCAAACCAGCCTATAGTCTTAGACCTACGTAGGCTCCTGGCTAGGGTTATTACAGTGCCTGCTGTTCACCTGCCGTCGAGCCTAACAGGCGTTTTTATTCGGAATAGAAACAAGGACTACAATACATCCGTAACCCGATTTGCAACACAAATTGATGGAGCCGCGGTTTCGTTGGGTCGAAAGCTGATCTAGTCCCAGATATGCAAAATGGGTTGGTTACCGGCTAATTTTCCATCTGCTTGTCGCCTAGGTGTTGGTATTTCAGGAAGTGTACCCATCACGCAGATGCAGAGTTTGCACGAATACAGTATCTCATGTTTGTTTTCGATGCTCTCTGATCAAAAAATCGCCGTAAGTTCGCGATGCAGCTGCAGGTGTGCTTCTCAATGATTTCTACTGCACGACCGCTGCGGCTCCAGCCCAAAATCCGTGGATTTTCAATTCTTCCCAATTTTTCCCCTGCTTCTTAAATGCCTGCTGCATGTTTGAGCTTGGACTGAAAATTAGACAATGGTATCTGAGAATTTGGTGTGGTTGGACGGAAGGGCGTAGAAGCCAAACTGAACGAAGATGTAAAGCATCGGGGCAACGGGATGGTGTGGGTACACTCTTTAGAATAATCATAGAAAGAAGGGGTGAACTTTGGGGAACTTTAGCTAAGGATGGCGAAGGTGAGTGTTACAAATGAACATCTCCAATTACACGAGAGGGTGCTGAGAAGTTTGCGTCGGGTTGACCAGTCGCTTAGCCTAGCCCCAGAAGAAACTAGCAGAAAGTAAGTTATTACGTTTTGCTAGTTTCTTCTTGGGTTAGGCTAAGCGACTGAGTACTAATAATACCCAAAAAAGTCAATGATAACATAGAAGCTGCGACTGTACCGTAAAAGGGCTGAATTTCCCTAACTCATGCTGTTTGTGTTGATGTAGCATGACATGCCCTTCGTAGGGTAACTACTAACAGCCCGTAACGGTCCTCGGGGTGCGTCAGAAACACGGCATACCTAGGTGCTTTGGAGTCGGCATATGGTTGTGTACTTTGCTGATCGAGATACGGAATCCAAAAGAGCTGCATAACAAATTAGTTGGTCCGCATGACTGCGCCAAAGGAAATGCGGAAGCATTGTTTAGCAGCCTAATGTAGCGGAGGAGATCCAGTTAACAAGGGTGGACTATCGATAACCAAGCTTTAGCTACAGAAGGATGGTCTGTTGTGGCATATCTGCACCCCAAAATGGCATTATTCAGAGCTCGCTGCGACAAAAACTGCCACTTCTTTGGGGGGGCGTTAGGCCAAAGTTCATTCATCCTATGTGCCGAATGCGCCGCGTAGAACGAGCTGCGTCCTCAAGACTGTACAAGTCCATCATCGGCCTTGTTTTCATTCTGCGATACCGATGTACGGTGCTTCTAGGGGAGGTTGGAAAGGCCCAAAGTGTTGTGCCGGCATAAGCTGGTAAAGAGACCATGAGTTTGCACCTAAAGGAAGACAGGCGAAGCCTGCCCCACCTTCGGGCAGTTCTGTCATGGAAGAGGTACGGGTACATAATAAGTGATTGTTCGAACATCATGCCATCGTGCTAGGTTTCAGCATGTACCTGGCTGTCAGAAGCATCTGTCAACATACTGAAGGTATAAACGGGTTTCTGTGAGGACGAACCCTGGATGTGTGCATGTGGCCTTTAGCTACGCTAGAGTCATGAGTTGGTGAGCCAAGTAGCTCTTCAGCTAAAAACATCTGACAGCACTCCTTCCACCATTCTGCGCATAGCCATCCTTGTTGCCCATGTAATTTTCCCACTTTCAAACCACGTTCGACTCCTGGAGTAGCCGAAGATCCATGATGCTCAATACTTGAGTGAAGAGCAACCATAACCAGCCCTATCCAAGTAAAATGGGCATTGGATCTCTAGACGTGCTGGCTGCACAGGGACAGCGTCCCGTTGCCTTTCCCAGTCAGTGACAGAGGCAAACCAACCGGCAACAACCAACCGGACATCTTGTGCGTCCAATCTCGTTAACAAACTCTGCGTAAGAAACTTTGCTGTCGCCGTTTTTATCGTAGCGGTTCACCAGCGCATTGAGCTCAGCCTCTGAGGGGCAAAACCCATGGGCCATTAGAGAAGCTGAAAACTCCGCAGCTGTAATGTACCCGTCTCCATTCCTACAGAAGAATCGAAGGGAATAATGTGAGAATATCTCGAAAGAAGTTGCTTGTGAGTGTGAACATCATTCTTTTGTGTTGGTTTCACTTTACGAAGCCTGCTTACTTGTCGAAGTCACGAAATGCAGCTGAAAGGTCTTTCAAACAGAGGCGATGCCTCGATAGCTCTGCTTGCTCTTCAGACTGCGTCGCAAAAATGTAGACTGGCGTTCCCTTTGAGGATGCAAAGGACGAAAAGCATGCAGAGTCAAGTATGCACCCTGACGTGCTTCCAAGTTCATTTTCCTGTGTCATTTGCCTCCTAGAAGCAGCAATGCCCCTTTCTTATAGTTGGAGAAAGGTGCTCACCACACTGGCGATTCTGAATGCTGACAAGGCGTGCTTACCGCAAGAGTGAGGTCGAAGATAGCGGCAATGATTTCTAGCGTTTCAGGGGCCAAGTGCGTAAGTGGTGCTGGGCACTTGTGGCTCCCGTTGCTTGTACGGTTAATCATGGCTTCGGCATATCTTGCCTTCGTAGGCAGAAATGCCTTCGCCATGTCGGCATATCTCAGGCGTGGTTCAGAATCACTGTTCAGTTTACCAGCAAAGAGACGTGCTTGCGTGAGGGAAATGTTTAACCCAACAGCATTGAAGGCATCTTGTACGTGCGTAGCTGTCGCATATCCCCTCCCTTCAGTGTCAAACAGCCCCCAGAACTGCAGTAGATTGAAATCGGACTTCAGTGCCAGCTTCTCCCTCAAGCACTCCAATCTTCTCTCAGTATCAATCTGCGAATTCAGGACCCCTGCCACTTCGCATTCGCTTGCCACAAACCGACTGCTTCTTTTCATGTTGCCGGTACCGCATAAGAATAGACTGTCGTCACTCTCATTTGAACTACTGCTCCTTGTCCAACAGCTTCTTAAGGTGCCGCTGCACGAACAACCTCTACGGGGCTGTAGCAAGTGTCGGCGTAATAGGCTACTGTTGGAGCTGCTGCTTCGCAGTGCGCTGCACTTCGGGCGACGCGCCAGCCTGCTGCTGCTGCCACTGAGCCCAGCTGACTGTGAGCAGTAGTCGATCGATGAGGCCTCCGGAGAGCAAACGCAAAGCTGGGGTCCCTGCAGAACCCCACGCAATACGTTCAAGTTGACCTACGTTTAGCGCATACAGGCGACTTTGCGATAGTACACATGCTGCATATGGGAGCTTCGGAAGAACGAACTAGAGCAACTGCAGCTGGAGGAACCAGCCCAACAACAAGACAGCCAGCAGCTCCATCCAAGCTGATGGGACACCGGAAAGGCCGAATTCTACAGCAACTATTCGCTGGCCAGACTGCGTACTGCAGCTAAAGAGTCGGTACAACTTCTGGATGTGGGATAGTTGGAAGGCATCACGGCCTCTACGAACTCCAGGTACTTAAGGCGGCCATCCCTGTCCCTGCAATGTATCGACAATTTATTTGGCGCGTTTCAATATTGCTTCGCGCATAGCTAAAGTTGACTCTGTGCAGCACCACTAGCCACGTGTTCTGGGTATTTGAAGGCAGAAATTTTGCATATGCAACGGCTGTCTCTCTGTACTAGCAGAAAGTCGGAGGTTGGGTGCATAAAGTGCCAAGAAGAACCGAAACAGTCTGATAAAGCAAGCAAGAAGTCAGCAGGAGACAGCTGAAAGACCTATCAAATCGACGGAAGATGAGCTTTTGGTCCATGTGCGTCAAGGCATATCCTTCCTCTGCAAGTGCTTCTGCCAAGGAGAAGGGTGTGACTGCAGCGATGGCTGGATCCTCAACAAACTGAAAGGCGGCGAGTAGCATAAAGTCTGGGCAGGCAGAAAGGATACTCCTTCGGACCTCTAGTGCACGGTGAGCGTCTACCTCACGCTGTAGAAGCTGGGCAACGCAACCGTCGCCTCCGCTGCATATGTAGGCGTGTTCCTTCTTGTCAGCGCAGCAGCAGCAGCAATAACACGTAACAGCGCTACGGTTTATATGTTGTAAGAAACGTTGGTCATGGGAGAGTAAGAGCTCCCTTTCCGATGGGTCCACGGGCAACAGAAAATCCACGAACCTTGTAGGACAAGTTGACAACACATCAGCAACCTTCTTTTATGCTGCGGCTCTTACAGCCACTCGTCTGGAGAAAGTGTATTGCTTCAATACACGGCATAGAATCGTTTCCGCCATCTAACGAATGCTAGACGACAATTTTTTCCGGGAGTCTTGCAAGCTCACTCAGGAAAGGAAACCTTGCCATCTGAGTTGGTGTCGAGACGTCTAAGAAGATTATACGCCTCGGAGTCTGTCACAGCAATCCCATGGTTCCTGAGGTACCGTTGGAGGTCTCCACCTGTTGAGGAATACAAGATGCAGCTGCATACACCTCCACCAGTAACAACATGGCTCATCAGAGTGCAGCACACCAGAAATCTCACCAGAGTTAAAAAGCGCTTGCACACAATAGTATAGCAGTACGGTAAACCTAGAACTGGCTAAAGGGTTCCCGACAAACTGCTGATTCACTGGTCAGACAGCCGTTCCCAAGGGGGTCCAGTGCAGCGAATGCTTTGTGAGCAGCAAAGGATGGGCGGTGGGCAAGAGCAACACGCAGCTCCTCCACCTGAATATTCAGCACATAAGAGCAACCAATATGAGTTTTATTTATGCGGGGTTATCACCATCCGCGGTTACCCTCGCCAGCTAGTGCCTATGAGGAGCCGCGCTGGTGAAACCCCTAAAGTGTCTTAAAAAAGGCACAACTACTACCCCTGATTGAAGTACTATTTTGTCGGCACAGCAGGAAGGCATGTGGTAAGGTACTTCCTCGGTGCATCGAATAGAAGCACACCTGCCCTTCAAGCTCGGCAACTGAAACGAAGAAGTGGGCGAGGCGCTGCCTCGCTGCAAGAGAAAGCTGCATGTTTAATTCGATCTGAAAGCAGGTTTCTATTTGGTAGAAATGCGTCCCTAAAGAGCTTTCTTCAACACGTAGTCCTGGAGGCCTGCGCCGCTTGGGCAGCGAGCACTGGCATAGGCTGTGCGCGGGGAATTCTTCTACGCAGTCAACTAAAGCTTGTGTATACCTAATATTGCGATATAAAAAGTGGCAACACCGAGTATTTCTTCAGTTTCGAGAACCAGGGGGGATGTACGCATGCAGGAGAATGCGCACCCTGCTGCTCGCTACATTCAACCTCTACAGACTCCTATTCTGTAAAACTGTAGATGGCCGCAGTAGCAGAGGAAATCTTCGACTTCAGCTCGAACTTCATGGTTTCTCCGTCATCCGTCGTTATATGCAGATTCAACGAACTATGGGACAGTATTCTGCGACTGCTGCCCGGTGAACTGGTGACCCTGGGCCCAGAGCGCTTGGCCTGGCTAGTGAAAGCATCCCATGGCTTAGCTCGAAGCAGAAGTTCTCAAAATGAAACCCATAAAAGTCCCAAAGACGAACGTTTGTTCTGCTGAATCTTCCCGAGTTGTACATCATACTCACCTCATCCGGCCGGTTGCGGACTTCTGCTTTGCTCGCCGTTTCAAGCCATTTATGATTGGTTAGTTCAAACGTTTACAGAGAGCATGTATAAATACATAAGGTTTGTTTATATGCCTCACTCACTACGAGAAAAGGGAAGGGGCCCTAATGCCTGTCTGGGGGTGGCGGTTTCTGTCGCACTTTTTCAAGCTGCGCTTGGCAGTCAAAGTTGTCTGTATGCCACCTTCTTCGCGTAGCTCTCGCAGCCTTCCGCAAATTCGTGAGAGGCCTTCTGCAAACGGTGTGGTGAAAGGAGGATGAGCACGGTGAGCATAGCGTGCAGAGGGTATGTTGACAGGTCTTCGAGCATTAGTATCAATGTCTCTAAAGAGTTTGCTGACAGGAGTACAGGGGTGACAGGGGTACAAGCATTGTGACCGCCGTGTTTGCTAGGCACATTATATAACGAAAGGGCAAAGGACAGAAATAATACGCCTTTTCTCAGGAAAAATCTGGGCATGTGACTTCACAAAACAGAACCCTGGTTGGTATACCAAAACCAATGCATGTTGAAGGGCGGAGCGCGGCGAGCTACCATGAGTCGCAGCCACTGTTCCCCAAGCAGAATAGGCGCTGGCGACCGCTGTCTCACTCCACTCCTTAGTTGCTCAGATGAGTCGAATTTTGACGACTGAATCCCTGAGAAAGCCCGCATATTCGCTCGGGGCGTATGCTAGAGGAAAGTAATTGGCGGTTATACCTGCTTAACTTCCATGGTTCTAGCGGGTGGTCATGTTTTAATTCACATGTACAGAATCATCCGATTGGCTCTCTTGTTTTAGCCACTTTGTAGTTGTATCATATATTGTGCGAAGCTTACGTTGTCGCTAGCGCTGTTCGAGTTGACCGGAGCAAATTCGTCCTTTGAGGTATTTTTTCTCCCACCAGTACTAGAGGCTCCTGAAGATCTAGCTTCATCAGAGATAGCGCTTCCGCACCCTTCTGTGTCATTGCTTAGGGACTCGTCTGGTACCTCGCTACAAGATTCTGAGCGAGGCTGCTGGTGTGCTTCCACAGTCCTTCTGCGAGTTTTCTGCTGCGTGCGCCGCTGCTCTTTCGCTAGCCGCTTAGCCTCCTTCTTGCGTAGCTTGTGCTCCCTTCGATTTGTTTTTCTATGTCTTCCAACACATCTCAAGCATTTAAAAGGAACGCGGGCGCATTTGCACACAATTTTTAAGACAGGCTTGAGAACGGGCCACAAAAGGAAGAGAGCCACGATTGTGATACCAGCCAGTAGTATCGTCTTCAGGGCCTTCTTGAGAGAGCCGAAGCAATCGTTCCCTGTACGTGCACAGGAATTCCACAACCGAAACCTGGCGGTCAAGGGGTCTATCACTGCAACGCGCTTATAATGTCGAGAGCCACATTGCTGAAGCAAAAGCGCCTCATGGGGTCACCCACCCAACAGGGGTCAGTTTGTCAATTTGGTCAGGGCTCAGGAGCAAACCTTGTCCGGGTGCCAGTTGTACAACAAGTTTAGAACCGCTTACAGTCAGCTGGTAGACATATTAAGTTCCAAAACGAGCAGTCGCATTCTCCGTCATTTGGTACGACATTCATGAGTCGTTGAAACCAATTCCGTTTGTCCTGAAGTGCGCAACAAGCTGCTGAATCTGGCGGTACAACACGGGGTGCAATATAGGGCGCATCCCTTTAGATGGAAGTACCGGTACTAGTAGCATTGTGGACCCTTGATATTCCTTAGAAGCCGTACTTCAGGCGGTTCCACAACAGTAACTTCTCCCGTGGGATTCGTAACAGCTCCTGGCAAATCCTGAATGCATTAAGTAGGCACGGCCCTTCTGCGAGCCCTTAAGTGGAATATCGGTTGATGTCCAGAAGGCAGCAAGAGGTCCCCGCGTGCTCAGCGCTCCACTTGAGCTAAGCTAGGGCACATGCATCTGAATAGAGGACTGGATGCTCCGTTGATGAACCCTAGCACATCCGTTCGAGTTGTTAATGCAGAGTACTAAACTTTGACCTACGAGTTTCAAGGAATGCTAACAAGAGTGTGTAAAATTTTCGTGTCCCAACCCACCGCTGCCTTCCCTGTTAGAAGGTCAAATGACTTAATGTCCAGCTGATTAAGTTCTGAATCGTAGAGCTTCATTACGCAGTTGAAATCAAACTCCTCTACAACGGCTGTAAGGCGCAAAGTGAGGTCAAATGCTTGACTGGAGCCAGCGGGAACATTCCGCTGCACGGCCGAGACCGGATCTAACTGAAGGGTAACAACCATCAGATTTTATTTCTTGGAATTCCGCCAACTTTAGCGCTGTCTTTTTTAGAGCCTGTTTCATGATGATGCTACTTGGCTGGCTTATCACTGCATGGCTATCTGCATTCCACTACCTCCTCACTTTCCAGTACTTTTATCTGACGCCCACCTTATCCGTTGGATCGTCGCTTCCGTGTTCTGTACAATATGGCAGCTCCAAATAGAACGTCGCATCTACGGAGCCTGTTCATTCCAAAAGATACACAGAAACTGCACAAGTACTTTCTTCTCAGGAAAGCCATTAAGACTGCACAAATACTCTGAAAGGAACAGAGGCTGAAGCTCCACGCAGAAGTGACGGAATAAGAAGACAAGCTTTCTGTTGATTGTCTGGAAGTGCATACCCATACCTGAATTCAACACATACACTTTAAGCGGGCAACCGAATGTCTGGCCATTATCGCATTCACGTGGCGCGGGGGGCCTGCAGTTGTTTGCGAACATATCGTAAAAACTACAATGCGTTTCACAATGTCTTTCTGCTGCTCGCGTATGCATTCCTCGATGAGGTGTTCATTGATGTATGCAACCAAAGGCGAATGTGGCATATATCCTGGCAAAGTTGGGCAGCAGAGTAAACTTTTCACTGCAGCGGCGCATGACAGTGATGTAGAGGAGAGATAAAGGCAAGACGACTCACGCTATGCTAGTTATTTGACCCGGTGCTGAGGACTGAATCCAGCGAATCAAGCCGGCGTTCATCTCGATACGGACCTTGCTTTTGTGACTTGATGGATAGGCAAACGCCAAGCGATGCAGCTCGAAGGGCCCAGCTTTTGAGGTGTCGATAGCCTCATTCGCATTTGATAGGCCCGCATGGTAGCGCGGGTAGTTCCCTGGTGGGTATTCCAGCTGCAGAAGAGCAGCTGCAGAGCCTGGCAGGGTCAAAACGGGGTTTCTCCCACCCACACTAAAATTTAGGTCTAGGTTGGTTTCTTTGGTAAGTATGGGGAGGGGGCTCTTTAAGAATCTTTGGGCATCTTCTATTTCGTGCGTGCCTTACAGCATAAGGGGGTGTTCTGCCGGTATTTGCAGCGTCTTCATTGAAAGCATTGAACCACTTGAGATTTTTTGCAAAGCAGGTCCCCGGTTGATAATCACAGAAACCATCCCTTCCCCACTGCAGCAACGAAACTCCTGGTAGGTCGCACTCGCTGCCATCAACAGTAACATATTTCTCATCGAGGACAATCATGTGCCTCAAACAACTCTTCGGATTACAGAAAGGTGAACCTGAAATTGCACGAGTCTACGCAAAGAAGCACTGCCGGGTGCAGCACGCCGCGGGTTGCCATCCTTGACATGCTCTGTATTCAGGGAAGATGAGTTAAGCTGCGAAGTAGTCGGTGGTGTGATTCGGAGTCGAACCAGATTTGCACAGTCTTGCGAGGTCAGGGTTGTCCGTCTCACTAACATTCCAATGTGTAAGATCTTCCGAGTCCGAGCATCCTTCCTGTGTTTCAGTATACAAGAGCTTGTAGCTGACCCCGGTCCTCAGTGATTTGGCAACATGGAATTCCAACAACTGGAAAAACCAAGGATAGCGGTCGTATTGCTGTGCAGGTGATGCTGTGGTGCACAACTACTCACTGTTATGAGGGATTCCTGCACCCAGGCATTAGTGGAGGGGGCTGTTGGCACGAAAACATATTTACCCGCAACATTGGGGGCCTGCAGCATGCAGCACCTTTCCATTTTCGGTTATAACCTCTGTTGTGAGTTCGGACCTTTTGTCAGCAAGAGTACACTGACAATGGATGTGCTCATTTTCAACCCAGTCGAGGTGCAATGTAACTCACAGTAGACTGTGGCACCTCTGAACCCGTTAGACGCGCTGTGACGTCAAATGTTGCTGCCCATATTGAACACCACCCATACACAAACTTGGGCTTCAGCTGCCTACCAAAGAGACAAACTAGGTACCCCTTTGGCATGATCACGATAGACAATTCTCGGTGGGCTACAGCAACATGCTTAACAGTTCAGCTCTGCCTCAGTGGAACAGAGCTGTGCACGCCCTCACTATCTCTTGCGACCTTTGTGGCCTCTGAGAGCTCAAGGATTGCATCAGCCATCCCCGCCTCTGTGTGGAGCCGCTGCGAGCAATCGAAATTTTTGGGATAGCTTCCTTCCGAAATTTTCTTCTTACATTCCTTCTGATATGCCTCATCTGACAGGCTGGAGGGGCTAGGAGGCCCTGTGCACAAAGACTTATGCGTCACTTTCATCAACCAGATTTGACTGGAGGGGGCGTTCTGTTGATTAAGCAGCATCTATACGGCAGGCAAGGGGATAGAAGTTCCTTTGTTCAGCATTAGGTGCAGCATTGTCAAGGGTCTGGAGCAGCCGAGTAGCTGTAAAGCTATTGATAAACGGGAAATTTGGCTGACGTCGAATTCTGAAATGTGGGACTATGCGTGCTTAATGTGGCTCGTGCTCACTCCACCAGGATATACCGACGTGCACCTTGAAAAACCATGTTCGATTCTCGCTAACCTTCAGCATACGATACCATGGATATTCGACAACGGGGCAGAATTTTGTCAGGTACGGATCTGGGATTTTGCCAAACCGCAATCCTAAGAACGTTCACGGAGCCAAAATGAGCAACTTTTTATTCCTTCATTAACTGAGCACCGGCAGGCCTTAAAATTCACTGCGATTTGCCCCCACCATCTGAAGTGTGTTTAGCACCACTACAAGTCATTGAATGTTTCATCCTGCTCCAGAGTCAAAAGCTACTTAACACTCACCCCAAAAGTTGCATTTTAGCATAGGTTCCCTTCCCCTATTGGGGTTTTTAAGCCACAAATGCCATACGGATGGGCACCAACAGCACTTCCCTTGAGCTCCATTGACAGGAAGACCTGAATTGGGGTTTACGGGATACCCATTTTCCCCATGCTCATCTTGGCATTTTGACGCCCAAGTGTCGGAGCAAAACGTTTCACCACCATGCTTAACCTGCCAAAGTAGAGCGCGATGGGCGTACTCTACCCAGTTGTACGGGACTGCCTGAAAGTGTGAAAAAAAAAAGCATGCAAACGCCAATGACGATGGCTTCTTTCAGTCAGTTTTCCATACATAATCAAAACGCGCATATGCATTCTTTCGCAATTAGTCTCCTGCTTTATATCCTCATTCGAGGGCTCAGCACTTGGCAAACGCCCACTTGAGTCCACAGCCCCAGCAGAAGAAGAAACTGAAGGCAACGGGTATTAGCAACTGAAAGAGCAGAGCACGCCCCCTGTCCAAGTTTTACCTTTATGTAGGTTAGCCCGTAGGAGTAAGATACAGCAGTCTTTTGCACAGTGACGACAACTCCTGCGTTGCCTGCGTCGCTTTTCCGTGGAGACCTATCGTTTATGTTGCCTGCGTCCCACTGAAACTGCAACTTCTGAGACACCACCGAGACAAGGCAGCAGAAGAACGGTAGGAATTTAGGGGGGGAAGTGGTGCAGTAGGCAACGTCGCTGAATCCACCTACAAACTACACTTATATATTTGCGTTACAGTATGCACCTGCAAGTGCAATGAATTCGCCATGCATGACTTCCTCTCGAGAGGTGTTAATGGGCACGTACGTCAAGATTGTCGACCTCAAGCTCGATGATTAGCCTTTCTGTACATCCTGTCGCGTCAGAGCAAACCGTCTCTACTTTTGAGGTGCCCTGGCCTAAGCATCCCACTGCATGGAAGATGAGGCTCAGAAAAAGAATAGACATTTTCCGAAGCCTGCCTACTAAGGCTTCTTGCGGGCCCGTGTTGATTAGGTTGAGCTGTGCTACTGGCCGGTCCTCTGACACGTTACAGAAAATATTTGTGCATCGTTCATCCCGTCTGTAGCGCTGCTGGTGGATCCATAGCGCTGAGACGTTCGTTGGTTTTACAGCTTCCATGGCAAGCACTAATGGGCCCTTGTGCACCAGAGTAAGGCTTATTCTGTGTACGTCCACCGATGCGCACCGTACTTCGTCGATACTTCCGTTAGCAGAGGTCCAGCAAGCACTTCATTTGAATCACCTGAACCGGCTCTCCTTCTGGTTCGATCAAACTGATAAGGAGCTGAGCCCCTGGAGAATAACCAACGTCGGATGCTTCCTCCTTTCGAGCAATATTAGGAGAACAGGGTGTTCCACCATACAACTGGAGGATCTTCGCTGTTCATCGCCTCCAAGTAGGCATGTTGTGCTATGGGATCTCACCAGAGAGTGGAAAGGTTCTGCAGTCGATGCTTACTAGATTGTCAAGCAGAATTGTTCGGTGGTGTGCAACGGAATCGGTTCGAAAGTGAACAGCCGAACTTAGGTAATTTAGTTATCTGAATTGTTCACGCATATCTTAGTTGATCCTAAAAAATACTTTGACTTTAAAGCTAGAGGCTGTAAGTGCCCAGTTAGTTTACTAAATTTGGCAGTAGATATACGAAGGTTGCCAGGATGCCTTTATGCTGGAAGTGCAGAAATTGAATCCTTTGTTTAGTGCCCCAGTTTCATACGCAAGAAAAATTTCAAAGCATTCCTAGCACATTTTCTCTAATATGGAGCCCCCGAAGGCTGCAGCAAGAAAAAAACTACGAGCCTCGCCAGAGACGCTTGGTGGTGACTGTGGTGAGCAGTCCGCGAGCGGTCCAACCATTCCGTACGTGGAAGAAGACACTTGCTCCGGTTGAACAGTAAAAAGAAGCCCAGATCCTCGGTTAAATTACAGAACGCATTCAATGCAGCATTTTCCCGGCCTAAAACGCATTTCTTGCTTCACGGCCCGTGAGGCGTGCCGATGTGCAGCGCACGCGATGCACGAATTCCCTCTTCAGTAGGCTTTAATCGATGTTATGGAACGCCTGACATACCCAGATTCGTTGTGCAAGTACAGTAAAACTAGAAGTGAAGTGCTGAACCTCCTCAAACCCAGGGGACTTTGGCACTACCGTGCTGCATGCACAGTCCAGTGCGCTTACCACTAGGCAGGTAGGAACGTCAGGTTGTGCACGCAATATGCAGGGGGGTTGCAAGAGTAAGGTTTATTCTTTGTGCCTCCAAGGGTGAACACCGAACTTCTATGTGGCGAGGCGCTTGGGCTACACCCGGCTAGGCCCCACGTTTTATACACCAGCAGAAGTTACTATTTTCCACCTTTTATACCGCATGGTACTACGTATTGTATCTCATTTTTCTTCCTTAGTCAGCTAGCAGGAGCCATTGTGTTGCCCAGAGCTACAACTTCCCCCGGTTGCTGTTGTACCCACCCGGCCGCAGCTGGAGCATGAACAATCCCTTGCATTAATAGAAAAAATCCACGCCAATAAGCCACCTGCACGCTACCCGAAGTCTTCGACAATGTTCTACAATGCTAGTGAGTGCAGCCAAGAACAGCTGGTTGTCCTTGCATGTGTGGTCCTTGCAGCATGACCTGCAAAGTTCGCCGCAACTGATGGCTGACCGTCCCCTCCTGCGGCTCCAGGCGTTTGCTCAGCTGCCCTATACCAAAGCTGACCATGCTTTTACAAGCCAACGCCAATCTGCATCCCAGCAAATTTTGTGACTTGTAGTTGTGGCTGTTGCACGTAGGTATCGGTCGTTGCCCACTATATAACAGGAGTGCGACACCTTATAATGACTGAGATTGCCTTCAGGCGTAGCTACATAGAAACAAACTACGCGTACGTGTTGGTAGGTCCCGATCGAAGACGCCTGGCAATTCTGAGTCCGTAATTGGCTGTCCTAACCAGCACATCCCTGAGCAGGACTTTTATTTAGGCAAGATATTCCCTCTACAAGCGCACGCACACTAGAACTGTTGGCATCGGAAAGTTCGAAGGAACGTCGGAATCAGAACATAGGATCTGCAATGCGTTAAGGAGCCGTCCTTGAACAGCAAGCAAGTGATTGGGAAACGCTTAGCACAGATGACTCATATGCAAGTCCTTATGCTCTAGTCAAACGTTTTTTACAGCACATTTTGAGGAAGATGTGAAGTTTTGTTACATGGCAGGCACTGCTTTGCTGAGGAGAACTGCTCCCGCCTGTATCACATACATGAGTCTCGGTGGTGAGGAGTTTTTTGCAGTACGGACTGGTGGATACCGCGGGTAGGGGGGCTCGCTGTTAGAGTCTAACCGCTCTACTTTGTCGTAACTACGGATAAGCACGAAATGGAACTGAATTATTTGTCGTTGTGCATTTTGTACACCTCGACCTCGCTAGGACGTCAGGTTAAGTAGTCAATTGAGCGTTATATGAGCAGCTGCCTCTTGCGAAGACTACAAGGAATGCACTGACATCTTCTTCTGGGGGACAAACATCTAGTATGAAAAAAGTGGGTATAAAGTGTCAGTGCAAACACTAGTATATGGGTCCCTTGGGTGTATTGCAAAGGAAAACGCACGAGCGCTTACACACGATCTGGGACTCAATCAAAGTACAGCGTGGTCTATACAACGCGAAAGTAGCACTGACTGCGTCCGCCAAAGCCATCGTATTTGGGGTGTTAACGTAGCAGGTAATGGCACCAGGCGAGCGAGAAGAGGTGGTTTCTCTCGTGCTTCCACATCTTAAGTTGCATGATACACTAATGAACTAATAAGCCACCAAGACTAATACACTTGGCAGTAGCACTACGGGAATATTAAGAAGCGTAGAGACGGTTGGCCCAACTTCTGGGCGTGCCGCAGAAGTTGGAGCTCCCTCGCATCCCGTTTTAAACCTTTCTCCAAAACCCAGCTATCAAATTTTCAACTCGGCCCTTTGTCTGTAGATAACATTTTTTACAGGTTATCGGACTCTCTCGCGCTGGTTGGCGCGCGGCAGCTTTCCCCAGTTGGCACCGTTTCAGGAAGTTCATTCTGCATAATTTGATGTAACACAATGAGCGCACCCTGGTTTGACCTTTTCTTAGTAAGTGCGATCTAATTTTGTAGGATATCTGCAGGCCGCTCTCGAGACTCGTAGGCGGTAGTCATTCGGTAATCCGGGCACAGGGCCCTAGTAAGTGGGAAGGAAATAGTGTCCCCCAACTCAACTGCTCTGAACCCAACAATGGAGTTCGTTGCATCCTTGATTCAAACCGAAGTTGTTATGTGCTTCCAGAAGAACCACCTAAGAGCCCCAATCGCCGGATGCCTCACAAGCCCCAAAGCCCGAGACCATCCAGGCGACGTTCAGCCTTAGCTCCATATCACCATCAGCAGGTGATTGGCAATCAGCGTATGGGTATTATGTATATACTCTGTTAGCACTTATCTGTAGCAAGTTAGAAGCACTGTAGAAGCCAAGCTTAGACACCACCAAAAACGCGCATCGCAACCGTGACAGAGCCTGATGAAGCTGGCTCATTTTGCTGTTTATCTCATGAGCAACAGTGAAAAAGGCCAACAGCGTCATTCGTGAACAAGCCAACAATAACTCCACGAAACTGTTACTGGAACCTGCCACCAGGCTTTGAGGGACGCGCCCTCCCTAACTAAGTGACAGTACGCCACGCGGCGGCTGAAATTACGTCACCCTCTGCAACTCTGCCAAGAAATAAAGATGGCGCCTGTTCACATTGTTAGCATGACCACGTCTTGCCAGTGGCTCTAGTTTGCATGGAACTCACTGAAGCCAGTATCTACTCTCCTCTCCCCCCCCCCCCCAAATCACAAGTTGAAAGCTTTGGGCTACTTCTCCACCTGAAGCTTCTGTACCCATGTAACAACTGCCCATGAAAGAGAGCCTAGAGGGAGATACGGCAACGAGGCCCACGCAGCCCGTAGTAACTCCTCATAAATGCTGCCTTGTCGGCTTATGACCGCATGAGTTGAGGAGGCACCAACAGGTTTTCCAAATCGGTAACAACTCAAAGATCTGCATTCAGTCATATTCCAAAGGAAACTTCTATAACGATAGTACAGCAATCTACCCGTTAACATGTTAAGTGACTTCCATGGCGATGCCAACTGCAATCCACAGAGTTAAATACGGGTGATCGGCGAGTGCGTCATGTGAGCAAGAAGAAACCAGGCTACCACCGAATAGGCAACTTTATTCTTTTTCTGTTACTCAGAGCAGGATATTCCCGAGGTGAGGATTTGTTGCACTTTCTGCTTCGCCTGCGCGTTTCTGCGCCGTATAGTAGGATGAATCGAACAAGTTCCATGCCGTAGGCTGAATACAAGCATCAATACCTTGAAAGTTCTGGCACCCCCAAGGCAACGGCTGTGGGGCAATACACCAGCAATCGAGAGGGGTTTTTACCATTTTCAGACAAATAGGCAAATGGACCGTCAACAGAGGCATAGTTCTGTGGCCTCCACAAAGAAGGGTGGGCAGAGTGATTCCAAATTTGTTTCGTTTTGCACATTCATTGCTCTACACCAGGTTACCGAAATAGTAACAACACTTGCAACAGTTTTTGCCCTGTTTGGAAATGATCTAAAGCTCTGGGCCACATCAGTGTCTGCTGATTTGCCCTTTGACATACTTACTATCATTTGCTTGGTGATATTTGCTCTAGAAATATTTGTTAGCTGCGTTGGCAAGGAGAACTACACATGGCATACATTTTTTTGGTTCGATTTAATTTCTACCGGAACCTTAATTCTAGACCTGTCGTGGATTTACTACGAGATGTACTTGGTCGTCGAAGAAAATGCGGAGATGGCATCTAGCGATGTTATGCAAGTATCTCGAGCAGGAAAAGCAGGCTCCCAAGTAGCTAGAGTGCTCAGGGTAATGCGCTTGGTCCGACTCATCCGAGTTGCAAAGCTCTACAAAACATTGGCACTGCGATTTCAGCCTAAGGACGAAGTTACATATCAACAAGACCTGTTTCTCGAGCCTGGCGAGCGTGCGCCTGATGACGTTGGGTTGGAAGATGAGGCAGAAGTAGTTGATGATGGAGATGAAAATGACAGCAAAATCGGGAGGGAACTCACAGATAGGACTACCAGAAAGGTGATCTACATAATCCTCGTTATGACCATAGTGCTACCCTTTCTGGCTGAAGACCAGTACCTTTCAAGGACGAGCTCTGAACAGTCAGGACTGGACAGCGTTGCAGAGTCTGCTACAGCGGCTAAGCGATACAACACAGCTCCTTGGTGGCGAATGTATTCTATGAATACTGTTTACTACATCAACTACCACCGCAAGCACGGCATCGCTTACGTCGAGGGTGAAATCAATCCTCAGAATTTGGTGTACATCGAGCTTCCACTTCCGCTAACTCACGTCACTGAGTCAGCTGGGCGAGTGTTTGTAGACATGGCATGTCTTGGCTTCAAGAGTTGCGACCATCCACTGGAACTGCCACCGCAAAACGCAGAAGAGCTCCTGCTTGAAGGCGCCGTAAATGGTACAATGCTCACCGACGAACTGGAATCAATAGATTCATTACGACCGAGTGAAAGGGAAATATTTTCTTCTGCATTTTGTGAAGGGCCTTCAGAGGAAGTGGCAGGGCCGCTGGAAACCCAGAAGGCATCATCATGCGTGGCTCAGAACATTGCAACTTTCAAAGCAGTGTATGACAAGCGCGAGCTCTCGCACTTGGAGTGTGCCTTGAGTATGCTAAAAACAGTGTTCGTGTGCCTAATTATGGTTATTGGCACCGTCGCAATTAATCATGACATCAACACACTCATTTTGAGACCCATCGAACGGATGATTACAAAGATGAACAAAATTAGAAACAATCCTCTGGCTGCTACTAACATGAACGCTGAAGGAGAGGACCGTCCAGGTGACGATAGCGCCGACACCGGAAAAGGAGATCCCTTGCAGGCATTGAAAACCTGGATAGGCGGTAAAAGCTCTAAGACGCAGAAGGAGAACTACGAGACTGCCATTTTAGAAAAAACTATAATAAAGATCGGCGGCCTTCTGGCCCTTGGTTTTGGAGAGGCGGGAGCTGAAATCATTGCTAAGAATATGCACACTGCAGATGGAAACATAAACGCAATGATAGAAGGACGCAAGATGGAGGCTATTTTTGGTTTTTGCGACATCCGAAATTTTACAGATGCAACGGAAATACTCAAGGAAAAGGTTATGGTATTTGTGAATCAGATTGCGGAAATTGTCCACGGCACTGTGGACCAGTTCTCCGGAAGCGCAAACAAAAACATAGGAGACGCGTTTCTTCTCGTATGGAAGTTTCCTGAGAGGGAGGTTGCCGACGGCGTAAAAGAGCAGATTATTGACACTGTCACGAGCAACAAGCTGGCAGACATGGCAGTGATGTCGTTTGTCAAAGTCGTAGCTGGAATAAACAAGTCACACACTTTGGCTGAATATAGGGAAATACCTGAGATCATTGAGCGTATGGGAACTGGCTGGAAGGTAAAGATGGGCTTCGGCCTACACGTAGGATGGGCAATTGAAGGCGCCATCGGATCGGAATACAAAATTGACGCTTCATATTTGTCACCGAACGTGAACATGGCTTCCCGGCTAGAAGCAGCTACGAAGCAGTATGGAGTGACTATCCTCATATCGTCCGACCTGTACGATATTATGTCTCCGCAGACACAGACATACTGCCGCCAAATTGACCGAGCGACTGTAAAGGGCTCCAAGGTGCCTTTGGGCCTTTATACGGTTGACTTAGACCCTGGCAGACTGCAAGTTCCTACAAGGACTCCTGTTACTGTTTCCTCTAAAAACACGTCCAGTCTTCAAAGACAGCAACGTCTCCGAGAAAAGCACAAGCTATGGTCCAGTCGAACTTCGATTTCTGCAATGTTTGAAACTGATCCTGACATCGTGTCTATGCGCGAGCATTTGACCAAAGAATTTCTTGGGACGTTCCGCTCAGGATTCAGGCATTACGAGGCGGGCGAGTGGTATACCGCTCGGGAAATATTTGTGCGTACACAATACATGCTTGGCGTGGAGGATGGCCCCTCCACTGTGCTGCTTCACTTCATGAGCACCAAGAATTACGTCGCCCCGGAAGATTGGGGAGGGTTTCGTGAGCTCATAGAGAAGTGAAGCAGACCGCTGCCTGAACTACAGGTGCCTAAACTTTTTTCCAAAACAGCAAGGCTAGGCTAGGCGACTGCAGACGATCTAGCTGGAGCAGCAGCATCATGAGCATCAGCAGCATTGTAGAGCAAGTGGCATCACCGTGCTTGTGCCGATATTTCCAGTCAATGTTTTCGCCATCTTAGCCAATGATTTGATCCACGCAAACATTGTCCTCAACGGAGCGTTGTTGTAGGCATGTATTATGTCTAATGTTTGCATATGTATTTATTTCCTAGCACGATGAGGGGAAGCATCGTTCTGAGGGAAGAACAATGTTTCCACTGCAAGTTTACTAGAACGCATACGCCCATGCTATTTGTGAGTCGCTCCGTAAGCGTTTGAGAGATGGCATGGCTTTGTATGCTGTCTGCTTATCTTGCGCACACAGCGCACCGTCATGCCGTTCTCGCTGTGCAGCGATTCCTGAGCATATGGACGTCCATTGTGCTTTATGCCAAGTGGAGAGGACTATCAACTAACATTTGCTCTCATTTGTCTTGTTCCAAGTGCAGAGGGCTATCAACTAGCACTGGCTATCATCAAACTCCTTCTATGAGCCGTGCACAGGCCTTCAAAAGCAGCCAACGCACACCGCGTTTCCTCGTTTCACGGCAATGAGCTCTGTGCAGGTCGTATTAATACAATAGCGATTCTACAAGCGTCTACGCGAATGCGGCATATTTTGCTAGGCAAGTCAAACCCTAAAGAGCAACCAAATTGGAAACGGGGGCCTGCCCTTGGTCTCAACAAAAATTGTCAGTAACAGCGTTCCTCTGCATTTTGCCACCAATTTGTGGACGACAGTCTACTGCTCATCCAGTGTTATGAGATTGGTCCATTCCTGGAGGATAGTCTAGTGAGCATTCATTGTTACTCGCATTAACGTGTGAAGTCGAAAAGGCTGTTGAACGCTGGCAGTGACTGTAAAAGTGTGTTTCTGGGAGTTCGCATACAAGACATATGCATTCCACGACGACAGAATCGCTGTTTAATTACAACTGGTGAGTTCAAGTGGCTCCCGAGCCCCATCACACGATGCGTAGAAAAGGGCTGCACCTGTGCAAGGACCTGTGAGAGAAAAGGGGTATTGCTGCTGAGTCGTCATTCAGTACCTTTTTTTACCGTATAATAAAATGCATTATGAAGGTATTTTACAGATTTTAATACTCCCTAAAGCCACTAGCGCTTTTTATTAGTTTTCCCTTGCAGGTGCTTGTGGGGAGCCTCGCTAAGCCCCCATTGCAAGCCCAGCGGGCGAACCCTATATCAAAGTGAAGGCAGGCCAGAAATATATGGAGATCATTCTTCAACAGCTCCAGTTATTGCCAGCAATTTCACGCATAATTCCAACCATAGCACTGCTACACCATCGTGTAAAGGGGAATGGAACGCAGCTGAATTCACCGGTGGTATTCGTTTCGCGATCTTGTTATCGTTGGCGGCTCGCGCTGACGAGAAAAAAACGTTGCCACTTTAAAGTCCCAATGGGTACTGTCTTCATACCCCCCAGCTGGGGTGAGTCCCAATCCTTGAGGGCTCTGATAACCAGGGATCCTCTGCCTCTCAGTTGCTAAATTGATGGGCAGTTCTCACACACATATTAGTCTAGCAATAGTATTGATATTCGAAGGGCATTGATTGTGTCTACTGGCCTTTGATTCATATTTTTTCGCAGTTAGATAGAGCTCTTATCTCAAACCCTGCGTTTGGGCGGTTTCTAGACTGGCTTGGTGTAGGCCCCTAAAGTTGGGTTGCATCTGTATATTACGCGTGCATTGGCTGCAACGAGAGGATCTCAACATGCTTTAGAACAGCCGGGTACAACGGGTTACAACAAGTTAGGCTATTTTGTTTCCAGGGTCTGCAGTGACTTCGTCGCTTCCTCCTGGGGCATGTTCCAGCTGGATGTCAATGGGAAACAGCACGCTAAAACACACAGATGCGGCTCCCCCTTTGAACAACAGATTTGATGCAGCACTGCCATTTTGCCACACGACCTGTCACGCTGCCGCTGTAGCTTCAGTGCAGCTTGTTGGCCGACCAACATAATCAACTCCGTTGCCGGATACCGTTGCAAATTTTCATGCGCAAATAGTTTATTGTGGTCGTAAAGGATGGCCTTGAGGGGAAAATTGTTTTGATACACCGAAGCAGAATGTATTGAATCGCACTTTTTCATCCCTGTGCAGGCTGCGAGCCAACCAAAAGCTCGGTTTTGTTTCATTCCTTCCCAGTCAAATTTCTGTGCTAACAAAAGCATGACTTCATGGCAGCAAAATCCATCTCTGCAGTTTTTGCTCAGACGTGATCTACTATCGCTGTCCACTTAGCGGCAGCATGTCCCGCCCTATCTGTGGGTCATGAAGTGCATGCATGCTCCGGGATCGGGCGCATTTCCTAACAACTTAATCCTACGGAAGCGGAATTCCAGTGAAAGACGATATAGGAGGCGGTTTTTGTAAGATAGAGGCAAAATCGTGCAAAACAGCAGATTCTTGCCTGAATAGAATCAAGCGCGGTTCTGCTTTTTGTAGGACGATTGTCGTTCACTCAGTTGGAACATCTGCTGCTTCGATATAGCGATTTTGTAAGAAATGCTTGATCCTTGAGCAACAAGCAAGCAGGCTCAGGCTCAAAGCATATACAAGGACATTCACCTCAGTACACGGCAAATTTTCTGGAGTCAAAAAAGAATAGCACCCCGCCCACTAGCGATAAGGGCTTCGAAGATGCCTTTCCCTTGCCAGCTCTCCAGAGAGAGTGTGGCTAGCTCGCTGAAGCTCCCGAAATTCTCTCATTAGTCCCGAGTAATCATCGAGCCCACGGGCGCTTTTTATATATCCTGCTGTGGTACTGCCATGCTCGTTGGAAACCGCCTGCTGCGCACACTCAGCAAGGTGGGAGGGGAGCAAAGGCAGCACATTATCCACAGTTCATATGTGACAAATATTGTTGGCAAAACCAAGAAGCGGCAGGAGCAACTTTGCAATTTGCTCACACACCTGTCCAATAGTAGAAAGTATGATAGAATCAGAAGTGGCATGCGGAGTGCTACTGGCCCGTAAGGAGCCGGGTAAAGTAGAATATTCATGATGCCAACATTGAACAGGGCCTATTCCTCCTTCGTGCATCTGTGGAACGCCGTTGTCCGAGTGTTTATGAGGACAGGAACCAAAGTTGTTGGTGGTATAAGTGAGCTTCTCAGGATTTCCAGTTGGTCCGACGGTCGGGCCAGTATAGTTCGAGCATGAGGGGCTGCCATCTGAGCCTTCCTCTTGCCCGTTGCCCGAGAGAGGCAAATCTCTCTCAGCCCACCAATGGTTTGCTTCGTTTAGCCTGTAAGCGTGTACCCCTGCCTCCGGGTCCCAAAGCAGGTCGTGGCATGCTTCGTCAACCCGTTCGACTGTAAGCCTATTCCGAAAGAAGAACCGCGAAAAACTGCCCCCTCTTGCAAGTCGTTCGCACAATAAGTTGAAAATTATATCCGTCGGGATTCCACGGGTCAGCGAGGTAACACCTCCATATTGGGAATGCATTCGAATGAGTTTGAGCACTTCCTTTCTGATATAGTACCGTGAGTAGAAGTGCTGAGCAACTTGGCAGCATAGTACTAAGAACAACAGTAACGCAAAGAAAGTAAGTAAATGTTCATGAGCCATCTGACTGATTTTACAGTTCATGGGCTTCACAGCATCTGGTCCCGTGTACGTGTAGATGAAGGTGATTCCTTTAGCTCTGCCTTGCTCCCGCATAAGACGTTCATGAAGCTCGGGAAAATCCACAGGATTGGAAAGTGGTATGAACAGGTACTGTCTCTCCACCTAAAATATACGAGTTGCAGGCAGCATAGCTTTTGAATTAGCCTCTTAAAATTGTTCCAAAATCCATTTCTCTGAACTCTGTAAAGGAACTTTGCAGGCGAAAGGTGATGCTGGTTGACAAATTCCTTCACATGTACAGGCAAAAAAATTCGTTGGACGTACCAACTATACTGAATTAGTTTGACTTGCTGACCTGGATGTCAAATTCGGCAGCAGCTTCTGGGATTAAGAAGTGGGAGAATAGCCAGAAGTACACCCCTTCGTCAGCAATAGCCGGTGCAATCTGCCGGTGAAAGTTCATTTGCCAACGGGTTAGCCCGGGGCCGCTGCACATTTTTGTAATTGCACTGGTCCAGGGCTTCCCTCGGAGCTGATCTGAGGGTATAAATAGAGGATCCACCGGGTATCCGCAGTCGTACGTACCCTGACGCTCCCTCAATATTTGTACAAGCGATTGAAAAACTTCAGCTGCCTTAGCCTTTTTCTCAGTGTCTTCGACACAAGTGTTTGATGCTCCTGCCTGTCCCTTTTTCATCTCTTGAGAAATATACCCAGGGATACATGCCATCGTGCCTCCTGAACAGCTCGCATTTTGGGGGCAGGCGATGCATTGTTGGGCGCCAGCACCGTCCTCCCTCATGTTGTTACTGTCGCAATAAACCGTATGATCTCTAGTTTCCTCCAGAATCTCTTGCTTAAGAGGAGGAATATTTTCCATCTCTATATCAGTATAGGGGATCCGAAAAAGAATAAGTATTGCCACCGTTGCAACGTGAAACAACAGTGTCAACACTTTGGCCGTTTGCTGCATTTTGGGCATTTTGTCTAGACTGAGACGCGCTCTGCCCTCATCTGTGGCTTGTTGCCCAGATGCTTGGGCGGGGAGAGGGTATGTTCCGACAGCGCTTATTTTAGATGAACTAATCTGACAATAAGACAATTCAAATGCGCATTCACCTCTTGTAGCTGTCAGTTGCGGTGCCCCAGTGGCAGTATCTAGGCCTCTAGGCTCTATGCAGTTTTTGCTCAGGCGGAGAGTAGGCCGAGTAGGTCTCTGTTACAGATATCCTTGTCTTCTAAACCTATTTAGATACTTGTTTGGGGTGTGGCTCACCATTAATATTACTTCATTCGAATCTATAGATGGTGAAGTTTTCTCCAAGGCTCCTTGGCCCAGGGAATCCCTCGCTGCAGCACGTGCCAGATCATGATGTCCAAGAGCTGGGCAGTCACATTCTTTTCAGCATGATTTCTAGCTGCTTCCAAAACATGGAATGGGATGCCACTCACCTCTTCCCCAGATAGCTGTTGCTGCCTCCCAAGTCATCTCATTGTCATGGCGATAACATACTGCAAGGCATTCGTTTAGAGGACACATAACAGGACTCTTAAGTACATCCAGCTCTCCATTTTACCGCATCAACCTTTTCTGATTAAGTGGCATCGCCCACGCTGCATAGGTGCTCAAAATCGTTCATCGCGTTCCCTGGCACGGCTAGCAGTTGACTGTGGGGAAAACTTTGGCAGACGAAAGGGTTGCATTGCCCCTTGCCACCTTCCAAAATAAAATTTTCGTTCTGCGCTAGCCACAGCTTTTTCTACTCTTGTACTTCCCCCTGCAGAGGGAATGCTTTGTGTTGGGTGGAAGCTACAGTGAAGTGCTGAACGCCCCTTTGGCGTTCATGCATACACCTTAGAACTTAGGAATCATGAGCAGGGAAGGCGTGTGGCGTTCGAAAATTCATCTAAAAGTAGCATATTTGCTATTGTCTTCACATTCAGCAGAGGGCCCGTCATTTCCTGTTGCAGCATGCATGCGCCGCTCCCGCAACGAGCTTTCATATATTGGCTTGCCAGCCTTGCTCACCCAAGGCGCAGCCTTACTGAATTGTAAGATATTCTTATTCAAGTGAAAAACTGGATCCCTCCCCTCCCTATAATTATAGGGTCTCGTGTTTGCTGTAGCTTCGATGTCTCCAAGGCCAGCCGCCTTGTGAACTGTAGGAATTGAGGAGAGCCCTTTTCAGTTCAACTCAATACAGCTACCTGGTTTGTTGGAAGGCATAATTGTTATGGCCTGAAACCACAGACGTGTCGTCTATCTGGATGTGAAGAGGTATTCGGACTAATAGAGGCATTGCGTCACTGACGCGACCACTGCGCTAGCGCGCTTGTGTACTGTTACTCAGTCTACCAAAAATAATGCCCTAAACAGAGTAGCACCGCTCTCTGAGTAGCTGCAAAGAAAACATTCCCTGCTCGTCTTCAACTTTGTTGTAAGCATGTTTCAGCCTTTTCATCGTAAGGAGTAACAACACATTAGAGCCATATTCGGGCACCAGTGAGCGGGTGTGCTGAAAACTCCCCTCAACGGAAAAGCTCTCCGCCAAGTGATAAAGACGCATATGAAGCCGAAACTAAGAGGCCCCGTATGGTTCCATCTTCTCGAATTGCCTGTTGTATGCTGCCGACTTACAGCGACACTTGTCTGGGGAGTCTCAGTGTTGAGCGACTCAGGGAGTGCAAACGAAGCGGCAATTTGAACACAAGCTGCGGTGCACAACATTCAGTATGCCTCAGCACCGTCATACCATTTAAGCACTGCAACTGAAGGTAACCTGCTACTCAGTAATGCGTTTTGTGCCCACACAAGGCCATGGACAAGGAGATTTATATATGCACAAAATCAGGTGTTGGACTGTCGAAGTCCAAAGCATACATGAATATTCCGCAGTCTTGCGGAAATTATTTGCACACTCGTACTAAAAAATTACCACTGCATCTGGGTTGTAGGCGCTGCCATGCATGAGTATGCCTTTTTATAGCATCATAAGTTTGCAATGCATTCAACACCACCGAAGTCACACGCTTGTGCTTCGCTACTGGTGGGGCGGTATATCAGTTGAATAAGGGTTCGTCTAGCAGCATTCACTGAGGATTTGCCATAAGGATGAGTCCAGCCGTATAGGAATATGCGAGTCCTCCACAGAGTTGAAGCTCTCAGCCGTCTTAATTCCATGGTCTCCGGCCTTTCTCGCTGGTGTACATTTCAGTGAAGGCTTATTTTGTTGATAATGGCAGCTCTCTTAGGACTCCACAGTCTCCACCTCGTCTCGCTGGTGCTCGTTTGACTGTTGGCCTAATTCTTTTTCCTGCTGTAAGCTTGCCTCGCGCAGAGCTTTTGCTGCTTTCAGCTCAGCTGATGTTACAGCCCGGCCGTTAATCCAGTGGAGACGAGGGAGGACCCTGAGAACCTCAGCCCTGAAGTGCTCGTCGTCCAAATCTTGGTCTGGAGAAGAGAGGGACAGTTCCCTCAGCTTGGGTAGAAGAATGAGAATGTGGAGCTGGTCAGGAGGGAGCGGAACACCCTCCAGGTCTAAGGTTTTGATTTGCGGTATTCTCTGTAACTGACGCAGCTGCTGCATTGGAGTATGTGATAAGTAAAGGGATGTTATGGTGTCTGAGGGAGGAAGCGAATCTAGGGTTTCTAGGGGGGTTCCTCGGAGACTCAAATGTGTGAGAAGAGGTGGTTGTACAAACCCTTCTAACGTGTTTATCGGATTCGCATCAAGCGCCAGACGTGTCAGTCTCTGAAGGCCCAGTTGGGGAGCCCTCGATATCTTGTTACTACTCAGGTTCAGCAGAAACAAGTATGGGAGTGCCTCTGGCGACGCTAGACACGTAACGTCTTCTATATTGTTGCCTGATGCATTCAGCGTCAGAAGGTATGGCAACCTAGAGAATGCAACGAGATCCCTGATTTTGTTATTAGATATATCTATGTATCGGAGGTGAACGTAGACTTGTAGAGCAGTTGGCAGAGTAGTCACGCCCTTCCCACAGCATGTCAGTCGAGTGAAGGCGTAACCACTCCCGTCAGCCGTGCGTGCGACATCCCCAAGAGCCTTATGAAGAAGTTCGCCGCGTAGTGGGACCCCGACTGCTTCTGGTCCTGCAGCCGAGTCACCCCCTTCTTTAGGCTTTCTTCCCCTAGCCATGCCTGCTACCGGCGAGCAACCAAGTCAACCTGCGTTATGCCATGGGCGCAGGCGGCAGAGATAGTCCTTTTTTCCCCTCTAACTTACTCACCCTGGTTGTCTCCTTTTGTTTTCGTGGCTCCCCAAAATGGAACCCAACGGTACTCTCAGCTTCAGCTACGTTGGTCACAGGCTATCGCAGTAGAAAAGCAGCGCAAAAGCTCTTGACGGAGGGTCGACCTCAAAGCGAAGGCCATTAAATGCCATTGATGCAATAACAGCTTGTCGAACAGGTCTTAAAACCCTCCACGCAGTAATTAGTATATATATATATATATATAAATGGAAAATGAAAAATAGAGTATTTCAATACTTTATTTGCGCTCTTTTCTCATTTGGTCGAAACACATGCCTCGCAGCCCCAACTCACCTAGAGGCATTACGCGCCCGCAGGAAGGTTGGCCTTCGTTGGTACACTTCACATGTGCCCCCAACGGACCTCTTTAATTGCATGAATTATCTGCTGGTACGTCTTGCTATCACGTCACATGCAAGTAACGTACGGTAGCACTGTAACACCGCTTCGGCATTCTGCAGCTGCATCGTGCCCCAAGGGAGAGCGGCAACTCTCTGTTCAACCAGTCGCTCAAGAGTTGCAGCAGTTTTGCCCATTGTGTAAAATGTGTGGCTTTAAACTGCATTGGTGCCAACGGTACCCAGCAGGCGAATGCGTTCACAAGTCGCCCAACGTGTAGTGGCGAACAGGCGTCGACTCGCGTAAAAAGCGCAGCTGCTGCTAAGCTCTATATTGTCAGAGTACTGTTGTGCCATCTTCTTATGCTCGTGGTTTTACCATATCCGGTAGAGATTGCAAGAAGGTAAGGAGTCCGACGGAGCATCGGTCGGCTCCATTCGGCGGATTATCGGCTTCACATACTAAGCATGTAGTCTTAGAGGAATCCATACACTTCCCTTAACATATTACACTCTAGCTGTGTCGCGCACGTTATGAATTCAATGCAGTTTAGCTGCAACTGCTTTGCATCAGTTAGTGTAACAGCGCCACGCTTACCATACGTCTCCAACCCAGCTGCGCCTACCTACTCAGCTACCGAGGGGAACCCTTATAGGTGAGCAAGATCAATTACTTGTCGAAGGGTATCTTCTTACATGTGCTTTCACTTTTACGCAGCAAAGTCAGGGGTCCTAAACCTAGCAGCGCCCCATATGGAACCCGTTGTAAGTTGCACCGTGACCTTTATTAATTCGAAGTACATCTAAATCACGCATCTGCCTTTTCTTGTGGTAGAAATATTTCACTTGGTCTTCTTAACAGTCAATATTAATTTTGACTCGCATGCCCTTCAGTGGACCAGCTCGTATCTGGACACTAGTCCATCCTTCCAAAGTCTACATATCTACCAAGGCAATCCATAAATGATATGCCCTAGAAAATGCAAGCAGCCTTCGGGCCCCTTGATATCCATACGCGCTCAAAGGACAGCCTAAAGCGCGGAGCCACTCTGCGAGCCTGTGTTTTTGAGAATAAGTGGACTGCAGAATAAGGACTGTTTCCATTTCGAGCGAGAACAGACATACAGACGCCTACGCAGTATTTAGGACCAGAGTGAAGGTACAAAAATGCATGCACTCCTTCCCGATAGTTCAAGAGAGGACTGGTTATCTTTGTCCAACTAGCACTAGGCACTTACTATAGTTGAGCGCACTACAGGAATACTCTAACAGTACTGTGACAGTTGTATTGAATCTTGCTGATTACTTCAGCATTTGGAAGTAAATCGGTTCATTGCCCACGGAGGCATCGACCATAGGGTAAACGATGTAAACGGCTCGCTGGTTGGCAGTCAAAGCGGGGGCAACAACATGCTAGTGCAGTTTACGTTGCTATGTGCAGACGTTTTACATGAAGAACGTAGTAGTAAGGCAGAAGTGCACTCTCGGATATACTATTCCGGGCAATCTATGCTATATGCAGAAATATAGGCCGCTGAGCGAATGTTAAACACCGTCTTAGACAAGCGGTTGCTTCCGCTCGATCCGTTCCGGTGGAAGACCATGCGAAGAAATCGAACGAAAATCTGACAAATCACCGAGATAAAAGACTAGCAGATGGTTGAAACGAAGGCTAAATCTGGAAATGGATTCATCTCATCTGGCGCGAAGGCAGATTTGGATCAATTCACCGGAGCAGTCTGGCTGTACCTCGGTCGGCTCTGTACAGGGGGTGCATGTGCTGTTGGCCTATTACTGTAGGCCCACCTTCCAACTGCGCGCTGTAGTAGAATACGGACTTCTGTCTCTGGGGACTTCAGGCAGTGGACATTTTGTGACCTGGTCAAACATGTCAGCCACGATCGTTCCTGGTAAAGTTCTGGCCAAGTGCACAGTGCGCAATTTTAAATATGACAAACGGCCACGGTACATGTATTGACAGGCCTAGAGTAAGCACTCAGCACCCAAGCGTTTTCTAACTTCCGGCGTTGAGGGACTGTGCACGGGAATCGTTAGACTCAGCTGAGGAATCAGAATGTCATTGTTGTGGTGCTTTGTGGTGCAGTAGTTAGATTTGTGAGTGTTCTCAAGAGCGCCTGCTACCCGTCAACGCCCTTCACTCTCAAGACTTGTCGCGTTTGGGATCACAGGGTTTTCTGGCCGTTGATGAGACACGAAGCAGCGCTGCACTGATTTGGAGCACCTCCACTGCTAGTCTTTAGGCAAATGATGCTGTCGTATCTAGGTATACAAGTCGTACTGACAAGCTGTGCCTGCTTGTGTTCTACCACATAACTATGCGTATTAGTCAATGTTTCCTTGTCGTTGAGTTGCAAATGTGTTAATAACAGACTAATTGTGCCAAAACCTATGGTTATAGTTGTACTTCTGCCTTGCACGTGCACTACATACCTTGGACTGACTGCAAAGCCACCCTAGCGATGTCCCTACGCTTGCAAGCAGCTGCCTGTAGCATGGAAGGCAGCTCGAGTGGAATTCTCCAGGCACGCGTATGAAGCCATCAGCCCTGTTTGTTGGCATAAACTGTCAAGGGTGGGGATGAAGGATGTTCGCTGGAAGGCAGTATGCACCCAGCCACAACTACTTCCACTGTTGCACCCATGTGCCTGCTGATTTTCTGTTATCGTCAACCATATATTTCCGACTGGATGGAGCGCGCAAGCATATTTTCTCCACAGTCGTGGCCGCTAGAACACCAGATTTCTCCAGTATAGACAGTCCTACGTCCGAATACGTGAAGCACGATTAGAAAAAAAAAATAGCTGGGAAACACGGGAAGTGTGTGTAGGAAAGATTTACGGATATATGCCTGGTGGGTTGGTGGAGCCCCCAAACTCCAGCAGTTCATGCAATATATGCACAAGGAGAAGTGCTATTAAGTCTTTGCATGAAAAATAGTGAGTGAGGGCTTCCCATCTGTTTCGAAGTCTTAAAGAACACCAATAGTGACAAAAGGGTACAATGATAGTGACAATGCTATTATGAGCTGGCAAACTAAACATAAGGACGAAATGGCCTAAGTTGGACCCAGATGGAAGAGAAGGCAGCTTGAGAGTACTAGGGTATTACAAGTAAGGATTTGGCATGGCAACCAAACCAGTTTGAAGCATCTCATCGTATTGCCCACGGAGTTGCATTGGGGAAAAGGCTGATTTTCTTGTTGCTTTCGAGTCGTCTATCGATGCTTTCCCCTATGACCCCTGACCCGCACCGCACAATTCAACTGGCCTTGGCTGGCAGCCTCTCCCGAAACTTCTCTTGCCACATTCAGGTGAAGATATTAGCTTATTCGTATTTCATATATGTACTAACTTTTGGATACATATATCACCCTCATTTTGTGCATTAGTAAGTGACTGCTGCTCTCTTTCACCTCATTTGCAGTATCCGCGTTATTCTCCGCTTCCAGCTTGCACCTAATTAAACTGACTGATGTTTTATTCACTGCAGGGATCATCATACTCAGAGGAATAACCCACTGGCCGGACGGCTACTATATGCATATAAAGGTACAAGGGGATGCCACAACTTTCGAAGGTTGGAAACGAACGCAAATGCACACTACCTTCCGGCATCCCCCCGTGGACCGTATTCTTCCGTAGAACATTAAGCTGCAAAATGCTGAAAATAAAACACAATTTAATCCAGAATATGCGACTGCGCACAAGGATGTTGGCTCTATTTTCTCGCACGCATGCCCGTGAGTGCCAGGAGCGATCATCCGGCGTTGTGGGGGAGGCCTCTAAAGTTTCTTAGGGGCTGCAAACGATGTCCTTTCTAAGGCGTAGAAAATAGTATGCCACAGTGACAAGCATTACGCATACCAGTTGAGTGGAGAAAAGGCATGGCTATTAACCGCATATCCATGAGAAAGTGTAATAAACACGCAATATGCAACACGCCTCCGGGCCTTGCACACGCCAAAGGCTACTTCAACTTGACCCTGACACCTCAGCTCTCCTCCGCATTTCATGTAGTTTGCCCCCTCAAAATCAGTGGTTAGTCAGATTGGGTATGTGTAGATGTTCGTTTGCTAGCATGTCGTGCAGTCGTAAGGGGTAGGAGGCGTCTGCTTATTGCGTCTCACGCGCGCGCCTATCGCTTTCAGACTCATAAATGCCTTCCCCATCTCAGCCCGCATATGGAATCCTTCACAGGAAGTGTTTCATGCTTGATACATACTCTTAAGTTCCCTTATTTCTTGTGCGGTTTGAACCTTATGGGGTAGCACGAAACAGGGTAGTGAAAAGTTCCGTATTAAGGGATCGGAAATGCACCTTTCCGCAACCAGTCGGAATCTTTGGCAGCCTGCCAACGGCAATGAAATCTTCCCTCAATTTCGCGCTGCAAGAGACTACCTGGAATTCCAGGAATTCTCTGGTACGTCTTCTACTGTCCTGCGTCGGCATTTTTCTCCACCGTCATTTATACCCACAGAAGACTCTCATCGTTCCGACGCCTTCCTACGGTTCCGTGAAGGCAGTCTTGCTCATTTCCCTAAGCGCTACTATTCGGAAGGACGAAATAGTAGAGTGGGGGGCAAATTCCATGAATGGCAAGCCCGAAGTTCTGACTTGTTTGGGTCGCCTGCTGTAGCTGCATCCAATTTCTGGGAGTGCCTTAGTAGCGACAGCAGCAGCAGCTTTTCATGCTCCCCCCATTTGTACAGTTCTGGAGGAGGCATCTTATCAAGATGGTTAGCGCCTACGATACCGAGTGTTGATGGGCCACACTCCCCCTCCACTGATTTGATCAAGAGCCCCTTTTTAGGCGAATATGACGGAGGAATAGCTAGCAGCAGCGCAGAGAAAGAGGGGTTTTGCTTGTCGAACGTTTCCGATTCGATCGACAGATCGATTGAGGATTCATTGCAGCGGCTCTGCGACCATACGCCTCTCCTTCGGGAACGTATGTTGCCATTGATCCATTAAAAAGTCTAAACGAGAACTGAAGCAAAAGTATTCTGTTCAGCCACCCTAATGATGTAGCGGTATCTGTTGTTTTTGTGTTGTGCCAGTCGCGTCCCCGGCATATAATCTTGAGGATTCAACAAACGATGGGAACTTCATCGAAGGCCCTTCGAATCCAGCAACCGAAGGGTGGGCTGCAGCGACAGCTGCAGCAGCGTTTGCTGCTGCCTCACTAAGGCATAGTAGAGCCTTGCGGTTGGGGACTCCAGACGCGGACACGAAGGCTGATTTGGGGGCAGGCGTAAAACTTGAGCCAGAAGATATTGACGCTTTCCTTCGGGCCAAATCAAAGACAGACGAAGCGGCTGCACGCATCAGACAGAAAGTAGCAGCATCGCGAAAAGGTCGCGTGGCATTGAGATGCTCGCCGCGTGTGTCAAATAAAAAATTGACAGGGGCTCCAACTGTAACGGCTTCCCACCGTCATAGCAAGCCATCCGCGCATTCGAATTTTCTAGAAAACGCGGGAATCGCTAAACGGTCCGACAAAAAGATCGGCTCTACCTCGAACAGAATGAGTAGAAATAAACGCACTAATGCCATGCCCAATATTCGATGCCGCCATTCTCGAAAGCAAGGGAAAGTTGAAAGGATGCCAGATGGGCCGATACCTACTGCAAATCTCATTGCATTAGGAATGAGAATGCAGCCACAATGGCCCAGGCCACACGACACACAAGAGAAACCTGGAAGTGGAAGCAGTCATGTGGGAGCTTCTGAGCTTCCCTCCGGTACTTTTGCAGGCGTCACCGCTAGAACACAGCCTAGCTGCGACAGTTTCCACTTGCGTGAGGGGAAGGCTGTCGCCACCTTACCCGTTTCTGGTCCTGATGAAGCACCTGTAGCCAGCTTCAAGCCATCGCTGAAGCGATCTCTGCCGGTCGCTGCAGAAACAACCTACGTTAAACCATTAATGCAACCATTTACTGGAGATGGGACTTCGAGGGCTCCTGTGGAATTAAAGCATTCTTTCCGCGATTCCACCCCTCAAAGTGATATTTTGAAGACCTTCAAACATTCAAATGCCTATTGTAGTTCTGCCCCCATTTCTCCTCTGTTGTCAGTTGCAAGGGGAAAGGAAACTGGAATGGCTGACAATAAATCGTCAGGAAGGTTAGCAGCTCCCACTCCAACGCCATCAACCACAATTACAGAATCACCAACACTTAATGTGGAACCGCCTCACGCGTACGCACCGCATGGTGCAGACGAACAAATTGTCAAGGACCAGACACAGAAAAAACCCCCAGCTTGCAAATCGCATCCAGCTCCGAAGGCCTGCACCGTTGTTTCCGGGGAAATGCAACTTACTACAGCTAGCAGCAAACCAGCCGAGGCCGATCTGCATCCTGCCGCTCTAAGGCATCTCGCGCGCGTCATATGCAAAGTGAGATGATTAGTCACCTTTCAAAATGATACTTATAGCTGCAGCGAGTGAAAATATTTCACACTGATCCCTGCTCCACAGTGTGTTAGTCAACAATGCAAGAAGGCGAATGCTCCTCTTAGTTTTTCAGCATCTCCAGATTTCTGCGTTTTTTAGGCGCTAACTAAGGCGGTTGGACGAGAGTCACGTAACAGTGCACTTGCCTTTCTCCGGAAGTGGTACGGCCTAAGATGTCCTGGTTTGAGTTTAGCACACAGTACCGTAGCTCGACGACGGGAAACGGAAACGACTTCGCAAAGTTCAAGGACTGCAGAAGCTTGCAAATGTTCGCATGAAAGCGTTGCAGCCGCCTACCAACAAAATGATCATTGCTCCTCGCCATTTACCCTAGGGGGAGAAAACCGGATGGTCATGGATAGCGACCTAGAACAGTCTAATAAGAGCACCCACCATGAAATCAAGTGTACCAACAGAAATTTAACTTGCTGCAAGGGCTGCAGCTGGGAAGCTCTTTTACCCCTCTTGGATTGGCCTAACAAAAATCCCGCGGCTTCAATTGCCACGCCGTGTGAAATGGGACTGCAGAGCAATTGTGTTCCCACCTCACCGTCGTGTCACTCTGAACATCAAGGAAACAACGAGCTGCCACAAGGTTCAAATGGGCAGGAAAAGGAACTGGGGATTACTGCTACTTCTGTTTTAGAGGCACTTGATAGCTTTCCGAAGGATCCTAATCCCACTGACTGCAGTGGCGTCAGTCCCGTGCCAACAGCAGTAAATGAAGCCCTAGCTGCAGCAAACGGTACTACAGCGGACGCTCCAGCAGTTCTCTCGGAAAAGGTGAAGCTTCAGCAGTTACCTGCAACAGTCCCCGAAACGCGACTGCAAATTTTAGGCAGTACAAATAAGAAGTTCACGGATACAGCAGAGCATCCGGGTAATAATCTGGTGCCCGTTTCCCCTGGATGTAAAAAAATGGACCAACCAACTAAGCTACACACACAGGAACCATGTTGCTACTGTACAACTTGTAAAACGGTTCAAAAAGACTCCTTTCAGCATAGCGGGTGGGACAGCAAAAGACCAAGGGAGCAAGACAACCCAAAACGGGAACCGTATCAAACTTTCTATCTTCATGAAACGAACCTCCGGAAGCATGAGGATGTACGAGCGAATACCTCGGAAACGCGAGCCCGGAAATGCAATACAGCAATTTCCTGCCCAGCGACACCGCACTGCACGCCGCGTTTGCAACGTGAGCTCGGAAGCAGCGAAATCGAAAGATATTACAGCTATCACAGACTAAAGACTCTGGGGAACCAAAAGCCATCGGCACACCCAACTGCCATACTTGCACGAACAACTTCTCCACACGAATTCCAAGGGGCCCATGGCATACTATTGTCAAGTCCAGTTGTTTCATCGAAAGGGGTTGCTGACGTATCCAAGCTTGTGCAGGAACATCATCACCAGGCGTCTACAGCATGCCAACCACGCTTGCCTCAATACGAATTACTAGAATTAGCTAACTCAGGAGGGCAGTCCCTCCCCGTAGTTGGACAACCAGCAGCATCACTAATTCAAAATGCAGCAAGAGCCTGCCATCAGGAGCAGGTGATCGAAGGTGGCATTAAGGGGTCAACGCCATCTGCCATAGTTTCTCCAGGGAAAGTTGCTTTGGTCGACTCAGTGGAATCTCTGAAAAGCGCCTTCAGGCAACAAGAAGACCTAGCACTGGCAGAAACCGCTTCGCTTGCGAAAGTTAACCGAAGCCTACAAGACAAGCTAGAACAGCTGAGAGAGCAGCTTAACGCTCAGAGACATGCGTTGGAGTACATACGTAAACCCTCTGATTCCAGCAGGACACTACTCAAAACGTGCAGTATTGAAGAACTAGGATCTCCCAGTGAAGACCCCCCCGCACGACCGAACTGTCGTAGCCAAGCGGAACAGCAGGAGATGCAGGGCGAGGAATCAGCCCCAGCAATACCGGTGACGACCAAGGACTCGCCAAATGAGGAGGCAAGAGAACCACAGGGAGATGAAACGAGCGAATACAGAAGCGAAGAGCTGGCATGCGGGCATGATCTAGGATTGACTAATCGACTGGTGCAGCACATCAGCGGTGATCAGGCGGCCGAGCAGGGACGTGCAGCTACTGTTTCTCCGCGAAAAACCGCCGATAACTTAAAACACCAACAGCTGCAGTGCCAGCCCGGACCAACAGGCGATGCCGTGTGTCAACTCCTTTGGGAACTTTTGGATAGGATGAATTATTTCAAGCTGCGCTTAGCTCCTGCTCAGCAGTTGGAAACCGTGCATGCGGCTGGCACACACAATCGTCACAGGCCACAGCATCTGAAGGAATTCGGCGATTGGGCAGGGGCACGAATCCTCAAAAACCATAGAACAGACCATGCACGCAGCCTACAGCCTGCTGCCTCCAAAAGAGACTGGGGCATGCGCCTAAGCGTCGTAGGGAAATCAATGGGTAACACAACTAAAGCGAGACCTAACAATTGGCTGTTTAACGCTGCCGAAAACACTCCCCAGCATATCCTCCCGTTTCCTGCCCTGCAGCAGATTCCTAGTGGCCGAGTTCAGAGGATACGGCAACTTGGAGCTCCTCCACTGGAAACGAAGCAGCAACGGGACTCACCCCCGCGCACGGTCGCGCACGAAGCCGTGCCTGTCACCACTAGAAATGGCATGGGCAGTTCTAATAATTTGGAGCGAGGAGAAATGGAAGACTTAAAGCCATCAACAAGAGCGCCGGGCCAAATTCCAAATGATAACGATGAGAATGTACCTGCAGTTAAAACTTCCCTTTATATTCTGGGGAGGCGATTGTCCCATGCACCGTTGACGCTCAAAATGCATCTAAATACAAGTTGCAGCAGACCTAGATGCCTGAAGATGAAGAAGCCTGCACTGTCGTGCACCCGGGAACCTGCAGACAACTGCAGATATCCTAGTCAGCCACCATCCCCATCCGGGTCAGCACGTGAAAATGGAATTATTGACAACAAGCAGGAAGCAAGGGCAGATTTGCCTTGCTTGTTTGATGATCCAGTACAGTTGCACAACCCCGGCCAACACCGTCGCGAATGCATTGACGAGGGTAGCGAGCTTCTGCCAAAAATATCCGAATTAAAATCGGCTGACCCCACTAGGGTGACGGAGCGAGCAACCGCGGCAAGTTTTTCATCCCCCTTTTGCTGGGGTAGCTCTAAAAAGAATGTTGGGCTTCGTGGAGACAGTTCAAATCCCAAGGAGGAGTTTTTAACCAGCTCCATCACCAAAAGAAGCTGCACATTGGTCGCTCATCGAGGCAAACAGGCGCAAGACAAATATGACAAGCCATCGAGGGCCCTCGAGCAAACACCATTCCAGCAAGTTGCTGTATCCTGGGACGCACCTACCGAGCTCCAGAAGAAGGTACTAGACTTCCAACAAGTGGGTGCAGCCGCCACCCCCCGGGCGCGGCCTGCATTGCGTTGTACAAACGTATCTTCGTGGGATGCAAATGCCTCGGAATCCCACGGATGTGCACGAAAGAGACGAGGACGTCTCACTAAGTTGACAACCATGTGAGCAGTCACATATCAAGTTTCTACTACCGCGGACAGTTATGGATGCAATCACCAAGGCCCGTTCTTAGATTACTTCCTCAGTTACTCGGCCAAAAAGTTAGTCAACATTCGCCGCAGTTTCTTGTCAACAGATGTCTGCCTCGGGTGAAGCGCTATTTCCTTGGTCGCTAGCCGGCAGGCTCGGGAGCAACTTCCATTCTCAATCAAACAGGAGGGCAACCCACATTGCAGCTGCACGTTACTCTCGAGTAACACGAAATGAAACTTTTTATCTCAATTATCTTGAGTGAAAGACAAGTTGCCCCACACGGTTCTGCTCTATTACGCTCAGCCAACGCCCCCCGTACAGCCCCAAATCGGCGCGATGTATGGAGCGAGATGAACAGAAAACAGGCAATGGGGCAGAATATGCCAGTCTTAGCAAGCACGAATGTGGGACATCAACAAGCACAGTGGCTGCATCTTGCGTTGATACGTCAGAGAGACCGGCATGGAGGCGGCTCAACTTGACAGGCTCTCAATCAGTCTCTCTTGGGAATCAGTATCACTCGAAGAAATGGGGAGCGCTGAAGGCTAGCTGTTTTTTATTTTGGAGGTAAGAATCTCAGGTGGGAGGACAATTTATGACACGACAGGCAGCTGGCTATGAGCTCCAAACGCCTGGCGCCAACCGCAACAGACCATAAACAAAATGGTTGGCTAGTTGGTTAGGTACATAAGCCTCGTTGCCTCATGGGCACTGCCGCAGGACAGTACTTCTTCGCCGAGCGTCTGTAGACGCAGCAGTTGGAATAGGAAAATTACGGCAGAGCCAAAGATTGTGCGACGTGCTGGGCAAGTGCCTGCCGAGGGTTTTAGCCCGACAGGCGCTTTTCCACTTGCATCAATTCAGTGAAGATTCAGTGCCACTCCAGCGGAAGGTAAAATTTGTACAGACAGATGGAAAGCGCATCAAACCGGTTTCGCTGCACTTCGATGAGTAGCCCGAAGTTCTCCAGGGGCCAGACGAAATTTCGGATCATAAGGAGAACTTAGGCATCCTTATAAGCTTTGCAGGGTTTAGGCAACGTTCGGGATTTTGATGCTGCGCTTCTGCGTGCTCAGCAGGAGAACGAGGAAAGCGCAAGCTTCGAGCATTCAACTAATGAAGCAGTTGTACGTGAGTATGTTTGCGCCCGTGGTTTCTGCCGGGCATTTTGTGCCTTCTTCCTTAAGTCAGCATTCGTTTGCCTAGGAAAGCAGGATTCCTACAAGATGAGGGTTGCTCTCAGGCGCAGTAGCACATGGGCCTGTGTTGCAGTTTCAGTTGCTCCGAAAGCCAAGTGCAGCCTCCAGTGTATCGTTACCTCTGCTTTTGTCTCCACACGGTGAAATATGACCTGGAAGTGGTCTTTGCACGGTAGTATCGAGGAACTGCTCCCACTGTGTGACCTTCCATGCGCTAGGCTGCAGAGATACAGCAGATACCAACTTGTGGGCATCTGTCTTTGGTTTGGTGACGCAGGAACCGGTGAAGGGCCAAAGGAAACAAGTAGAGCAGCCAGATGAAGAAGCGTTCCGACAAGTCAAACAGCATCTTTGGGCTAGGGCGGTCAAGCACATGTCGGAATTTGATTCTGCTGAACAGCTGCAGCAGGATGATTCGATGGGCGTCGGTGCCTCCGGATAATTGCGTGTGTCTAAGAACCAGCTGCTTTATGCACATTGCAAGCTGTACGTTACTCTTATAGGCAAGTTATGCAAAACCATAATTATTGAGTGCCTCAATTTTTGTTTGTTGGGTAGCGGTTGCTTTCGCCGGTGCAAGCTTGCTGACACTGAAATGGAGCGACAGAGCGTCCCATTTACATGTTTTAGGGGTATACATTTCAACCTTATGGACTTTTGGTGATGAGGGTATGGTAGGCTGAGAGAAAACCTCCAATTAGTATTCGGATACATTTCCGAAAATCGTTTGCTATCTACCAGTCCCCATCAGTAGGAAGTCCCTTGCTGCACAGTGGAGCCGTCAATGCAGGAATGCAGCAGCGTACAAGTATACTAATAAACACTATCCAGCAGGAAGAACAAGCATTCATAACACAGGATATCCAACAATGCATTGCACTGGGCAATTATTTTGCCTACAGTGGCCGCAACGTTGCCTAATGACGAAGTTTACACTATGGAAGAACTATAGCCAGAACTTATCAAATGCGTAAAATGCTGAGACATTGCCTTGCGCAGGATCTGCCATTACTCAAAGAGGGGGTACGCCATCACTACCTGAGCAACTGCAATTCTGCTGCTCTGAAATGTGGTAGTTGATGCTTTGCTCGACAGTACGAGGAACGGAACTCCAAATAGGGGAACTTGGACGCAAGCCAAGGCCAACTTAAAATTTGGATGGAATTCAAAATTCCTTCCAAATACGGCATATCTGCGTTGTTGCTCCCAGCTAGGGTATAGCTACCTGGGAGCAACTGGAGTGATGCACGTCCGTACGATGCCCTCGACGCAAAACGATAGGATCGCAGGTCATAGCTGAACAGTCGCAAATCCGCTAGGGTTAACGACACCTGGAGACACGGCGAGCCCCGTAAATGGGCAGCTTAATGCAACTTATGCGGATGCCAACAAATATAATCCTTGCCAGCGTGTCTGAGCTGCGTAACCAACGATCTTTCTATGTGCCAGCCAGTCAAGCCTAACGAGATATTTACCAGAGCAATTTGGACGTTCGACGGAGCCAATGCATGTAACATTCAGGAGCGTCTGTAGTATTCAACGGTTATTAGGAATGCGCACATGTCAGCAAAGTGAGCACAATTCGCTCATGGACAGTTGGGCATTATAGGCCTAACGTAGGAGTATGGAACATTGCTGGATGCAACACTACAGGAGGACAGGGCGTGCAGTGGTCGGTCACCTAGGGGGCCCTCCATGTAAGGGTGTAAGCTCGTGGGGGATGCTTTGGTATATTGGCATGTTGGTTCGATTACTGCATTCGAGCGAAAGTAAAGAGGCTGCGCACAGGTACTATTTTCTTCAAAGGGAGCTGTGTGGAAATGTGTATGGATACGTTGGCGCTAATATTTAGTGCCAGTGACAAGCTAATAGTTTTCGAGGGAATGAAGGTAGAACGAAGCTACGCAGACACCGGAGTCAAAGAACATGGAGATGTCCTCACTCGCGGTGGCTAATGCCGCAGGGAACCAACACATGAGCCGATAGACAACCGCAAGGGGAGGAATGCATATATAGAATGCTTAAAGCAAACTGGGAGTGCGCGGTGCCTTGCAAGTACAGAGTGGTTGACACCGACATTTCATTCCGATTATGTTAATGGTCTACCGAAATACAAGCTCCATGCAGCATCATAATAATGCTGGGTGCTTTAAAGCCTCAACAGCAATTCGGCTATAGAAAGAAATAATAGATAGGATAGGCGGCTGCCTGCGGCTGACTGGTTCAGATTCATGGCACTGTACCAAGCCGCTGCATAATTATCTTTTGAAGCACCGCAATTCAGTGATAGCAACATACGGGGGGGCAGGATGATGCTGAACCGTAAGACTTGCAAGGGAAGCCTAGATTGGAGGTTGCCCTGCCAGCAGGCAGCCAACAATTTTCCACAGCTACGCGGCAGGCAGACTCCTGTAAGTTCCGTAGAAAATGGAAGAAATCGCATGGGGACTTTGTGCCCCCCCCCTACTGCATTATTACCGAAGGACTACACAAACGCCTCAGAATGCGCGGTTTTCTTTGAAAAGTTTGTCAACCGAAAACAGGAAAGTTATTCCTTAATGAGCAGTTGTTTCCCTAGGTGCAGGGCCAGATTGTCCAGCTGGGGCTCTCGCACTCTCCTGCGAGATGGCGGTCCCTAATTGGAGGGATTCTTGAAGGAAGTGTGTATTATTGCATACTACGCATTCGGCAGCAGATATTAAGGTTTCACAAGTTAGAGGAAACGCCAATGCCAACTTTGGTGAGCAAACACCGCGAAGTGCTAGCGAGGCACTTATAGGGCTCCAGCCTCGAGCAGGAGTCCAGGCCATGGTGTATGGCTGTTTTAGTTGCGAGTCTGCTGCATTCTATAAGCATCCAGGACATTATATGTTACTGTAGGTTGGACGTGGGCTCGGAGTGCGACTATGAAAGCGTTTTTGCCTGCTATCGTATCTAGGTGTAACTCTCTTAGAACGAACTGAAGCCGGTCTTGCAAAATGCTGAGGCCGGATAGGTGTTAGATCGTCCAATTACAGATTGCCGTAGGAGTACACCAATCGTAGCAATTGAATGCAACGCCATCAAGGGGATTTGCACGGCTTATCAAGCACTAAACAGTCTGCAGCACGTAGAGCTCTTGCCACAGCCAGCTTGCTTGGGATGCCATTCTAACAAATATTTATGATAGCAGGCATTCTAAATGTCTAACACTAAGCTACAGTGGTGGTGCTTGCCACTAAGCTACAGTGGTGGTGATTCGGGGAACATACTAGCTGTAGCGCCCAACGACGGATAATTTGCGCGTGCCCAGTGCTGTCCACCGCGACGAAGTAAACTTTTGTGCACCACCGTCTGAGTAAAATTGCCTGCTTTCTCAAGCTCGATAGAGGCCCGGAGTTCTAGATATTCTGGCATGCACATCCGGTTTTTCTATTGCTCGCAGATAGACGCTTGCGTAAGTAGAGCAGCTCGATTTCAACTGGTATTTCTGCACGCGGAACGTCAACATATTTTCTACCGCTTGCTCTGTGGGGATATGGAACTACGGCTTGTTCTGTGTTGATATGCAACTACGTCTTGTTCTGGGGGATATCCAGCTACGCCTTGTTCTGTGGGGATATGTAGCTTAGATTGCAAGCGGAAACTTGAACTTTTCGACTAGCTGTCAGCGGCTGCAGTTTAAGGCCCGCTCTGGCTTTGCCTTACCACGTTGGTTGCTCGCTCCAAATGAAAGCTGTTTACGGCAATGAATTTTTTACGTTAGCAAAATAGAGGTAGAGAACACTAGCGTGAATTGAAGAAGAATGCGGAATTAGTGTCTGAATACTCCCATTTACTGTTCGTGTGAGTCAGCAAAGAGTCTGGAAATACTATCTAAGTGCACGGGAAAAGCGTTCGACAATAGTCGACAACATACTAGATATTATTAAGCTCTTGGTCCTATGCCTAAAGCCGTAGCGATGCCGCACGTCCGCAACCAGGTTTGTCCACGCTATCGGTTTGCCTGAGAAACCGCACCGTTCTTCAGCGCTTTTGCTCAATAAGTTTTTGTTACTTTTTGATTGAACTCAATAAGTATTCTGCTTATATTTCGTTTGTTACCTTTTGGTTATACTTGCTGAATCCCATTATGTCCAGAATATACATATGCCTTTGGTTTTGTTGTTGCAACCCTTTATGTATCGATAACCCTTGCCTTCTGTGTATTACGCCATTTGCAGGCCGGTCATGCTACAGCTTTCCGAGACCATAGCCAATGGATGAAGAAAAGATTCTAACAATTCCGGAAGCATGTACGTATTTACACATTTTCTTCTCCACAGTCTGAACTGTTAGATGTTGTTTAATCTTTTACTTATCCTTGATGACGTTTGCTGTTGCCTGCACATCAGAGCTCGCCAATTGCTCCAAATAATTGCAGAGGTATACTTATCGGATATTCGATTGACGAACAATGTTGAACGCACCAACGTAAACAAGCAAAAACGATTGACGCCCTAGATAGTTTTGTAGTTTTACTGCCCACCTGGAAAGCGGACTGTTGTTTGGAATGTGGCTGGAAAATACGCTATACGCGCAAACACGGGTTTCTCGATACCACAACTATCAGCTAAAAATTGTACATAGGGCGCAGTTTATTCCGTATGTGTAGTCCTTTGTAAGGGTCCTTGGTGAGTGTACAATACTTGATGTGTCCGCTAGTCCATAAGCTCAGCCTGTATCCGATGAGTTGTGCTGAGTTGATTTCAGGGGGGAAACTACGCGTAAGTAGACATTCCTGCCCAGGATTAGCGTATGCTCTCGCTCTACCAATGATTGCTCTTAACCAAACCAAACATAGTTTCTCTCGAAGCATCTGATTTTCCCACTTTTTTTTGATGCCACTTGCTGCTGCGCGTGCCGATAGAGGATACGGCTGACCTTCGGAGAGCCTCGTCTGGGTTGGCTAAGATGAATGGTAAAAAGCCTGTTTCTTTTTGACTTTCATTGGACGTTGCGCGTCTCTAAAATCTTGAACCGGTAAAAGGAAGGGAATACGTCAATATCGCATTATGGGCAATCGGCGGCTGCTGAGGCGGAAAACCAACATACGCGGCATGCCTGTTTTAACCCTATTGCTAATACAGCGCTTTGTAGAATCTGAACAAACTCTGTTCAAACGCTCATACGTGGATATTGCAATAGATTTCCGGAAGGCGGCGAGCAGACAAGGATACGAATGAGCTACTAAAACACCGCAGTGAACAGGAGCTGTTTGCCAAGTATACATGGGCATAAATTTTAACTAGGTAGCGGCAAAATTTGCAATTTATACTGCTCCGCTAATGTGCTTTCTACTAACCGAGATATATTTTTGCTTCCCTTCAAACGAAGATAGGTAAAAGCAAATACACGTCACATCCTAGAATACTGCTTGGAATAAAATCCTCTCCATATCAGTGTAAAAATGCTCACCTCTTAACTAGAACAAATATCAATGAACAAACATTTGCGTACCTGTGGTCCCCTATGATATGCCACAGACAGTCGCACAAGATTTAATCAAATCTGAAACCCACCCTTTAGATAAAGGCAAGGCTACCTTCTGGTGGTCAGTATGGTCAAGTTGATATCCTGCTTGAACAGGGTTGCAAAAACGCCAATAGTCGAACGACGCAACACCTAGAACAGCTGCTATTGCGTATTCGCACCTCGCTATCCCGGCTTGTTCAAGGGTGTACCAAAAGTAAATATAGCCTATTATCTGTGTACTCTATGCTTACATACCATTGGTGCTTATGCGCTGAAAGCACTAGGCTTCCCTTTTTTGCGTGGCACATAATCGAAACTCAATAAATGATGTTAGACAAATATATAATAATGAATGCTATAGCAGGTCATAGTATGATAAACTCTCGCACCCGGCAGGAAAAATATTTTGCTGGTGCTATCAATGCGAAATATTTGAAAACAGTGGTTGTACATTTCTTCTTACTAAGGGCCACAGAACTGGCAGTACGATATAGGTCATTCGTCACTCTTGCTGTCCACACAGTAGTTCGAGGTGGGTGTCTAGCAAGTACTGGAAGCACCATTTGTTAATTTTTCCTGAAACACCTCCCTATAGTTCCCTTTGCAGCATACCTATCCCTGGCAGTCACTCCCCTTCGGGGGTATAACAACATATGATTTGACTCGGTTGACCTACATAGTAACTGTGCAATATGCTCATTTGTTCTGAACGACCTTCAACATTCAGTTGGTTGAGCAGTGTATGTATCACTGTCCGTTCTCCTCGTTGCCGTTTTGAGTGCCGATGGTTTGGGCCATGTTCCGTAAATGCTTCACACATATTGCATATAATGAAATCGATTAAGACTAGTACACTGAAGGCCCCCTTATTTTCTTTCACTACCGCACCTACAAAGACAGTCATTTAGGACGGCCTATGCTGCTGCCTCCATTACGTAAAAAGCTGTTGTCAATGGAAGCCGCGCGAGAAGGAAAGGCCCCTCTGCAAAACCAAACACACGCACCCTATCTTTCGCTGCATATGTTACTGCATATGCATTCCTCCGATTTCTGGCTAGTAGTGGAGAAGCAATGGCATTTTCTGCATGTGTTTATTTGTTGGCGCTTGCTGTATAAAACTCCAACAACCGCACGAGAATCCTTGACAAAAAAATCTCCGGGGTCTTTCTCAATCCACCCGCGACATTTTCGTGGACAGCTTCGAGCATTCGAGCCTGCTGACGGTTTGCCAGAAACGGGACTTCCTAAAAGCCGACATGCCCTGCTTTATTGTGTCAGACTAGGAGTTAATCTGCCAATTATTTTTCACATTCGAGAGTATCAAAGCTGAGTTTGCAGTATGAAACATGCTGGCGCAAATCCTTAATCACATAACTCCCAAGCTTATAGATCCGCTAAAGTGACCAATATAGAAGCTCTCGCGTAAAACCTGCAAAGCGTGGACTGCTCAGCTTCAAGGTAAGTAGACCAAACCCATTATTGCTGGAGAGGCAGCTAAGCTTATGTCGAAGCACAAGACAGGCCACAGCCAAAATTTTAGGGTGCGACTGCCAGTTTTCTATTGCTAAACTGGATACCATAATAGAGAACAGCGCTCTTCAAGCGATCGCTAAACGCCAGCGCGGCAATAAACCCAGTTATTTGCTTATAAGTCTAGCTACTGTTTCGGTCCACAAGCCTCGAGCTGAACCTGACCTTGTTAACCTGAAGCTCATGCACAACTTGTTAAGCCTTGCGAGGCGTATGCGCAAACCCTTGACGGCAACCAGGAACAGTTGGTATCCCAGCCAGTAGAGCGGTAGAGCCTTCTACACGGTTTGTTGCAGCTTAGCACCTGCTACCCACTGTATCTAGGCGGCTAACATATTCATCGGCAGGCAACAGGGGTTCCTGACAAAACGCCGATGCCCCTTTGGCTTGCAGGCATCCTGCTATCTTGTTCGGGTTGGTAAGTCCTCGACCCTGTTCTGTTAGACGCCTCCAGACGTACTGTCTGACCCCTAGGAAGCCTTCCCGTCTCGGCCTGATGCCACCAGTCAGAAATGCTAGTATGCGGATTCCCCTAATTCGATCACTTTTATGAATTCGATCCAGGAAGAGCCAGGCACACGGGACACCGCCTCCAATGAATATGCAGCCCACTCGCGTCGCCTCACAGCAATGCAGCCACTTGCTTACTTAACGGTTTATCCAGTGCCTCGCGCTCTGCACACAATAGAAGGCACAAAATGTAGAGTACTGTAATACAGGTGAGCCAGTAAGACGAGATGGCATATATCCCATATATGGTATGCACACCATGTTAGGCTTAGACCAACGACAGCAGCGCTACCCCAGGATTAGAGACGCCAGCCGGTTACCAAAATATGATGCATACAGCCCGCGAAGACGAGCTCACAAGGTCCCCATATGCATCTCACAGCGGGACGCTGATGCTGATACAGCATTAGAGCTACGTGCTGAACGCTACCAGCGGAGGAGCCTTCGAAAGGGATAATAACAGCTTTGTCACTTACACGTTCTAGCTCCAAAACGCCAGGAAGCGTACTGGAGGATACGCGATAGCACAGAACAGGTGTATTCACGTAATAACAAGCATCCCTGTGAATGGCAGGTCGTCGACGCAGTTGTAACGGCCCTAACTCCATTGTTTGGATTAATTAATTGTTTCAATTAACGTACTGGTTCAGACCCTCCTACACACAGAGCACACGGTAAACCATATATTTTAACTGGATTCTGGTCTAGGAGACTCTCTGACAGGAACCCTAGACCGACAAGCAGCACCCTATAGCTTTACCCCTAATCCTAAGCCTAAACCTTTTTGCTTTCAATGCTCTATGCATGGATATCATCGTCTGTATATCCATCCGTTGATTCCTATTATATCCACGGAATGAGCACGCCAGCATTGTGAACCAGGCCGCTCAAGTGAAAATTGTCGTGGGAACTCACTAAGGAGTGCATCCCATGTAGCTTTACTCATGGAGGACTCTCTGGCTACATTTCCGGCAAGACATTAGGTGCTTGGAGACCCATGCGATGCATTGTTGAGCCCGGCGCGCATGCTAGTTGTGCTGCCAATCGAAAAGGACTGTAGCGGCAGTTGGATATCAGTCCAAGCCGCTTTAGGAATGCGCACCAAGATGTGTCCAGCTTTCCAGCTTTCAGTTGTGTGTTGATATGCCTGGAATTCTTGCTTCGAGAGAATGTCTACCGGAACCCACCGATTGAGCCTCTGGTATTTATTTGATTAGCTTGAGTGGGCAACAAACTTTATCAGCAAAGATAATAGATAGCAGTCCAGCGGAGATGGAAATACCACGGAGGCCAGATATCATCCGATGTGGCTATTGTGTTTGAAGATTACCAGAAGAATTCGTTTGGCTCTGCTCGTCTCCAAAAAGAAGAAAAATATCAAAGCCTCAAGGCATATTACGAAAAACGTGGGTATAGTGTGTCAGTGCAAGCATTAATATATGGGTTTCTTGGGTGTATAGCAAAGGAAAACAAAAGAGTGCTTACACATGATCTGGGACTCAATGAACGCACAGCGTGGTTTGTACAACGTGAAATTAGCACTGACTGTATCCGTCTAAGCCATCCTATTTGGGGTTTTCACATGGCAGATAATGGCACGAGGCGAACAAGAGGAGCAGGTCGTTCTCGTGCTAACCCACCTTAAGTTGCTTGACACAATAATGAGCTAATAGAGCACCAAGCCTAGAACGCTCGGTAGCAACACTGAGGGACCCTTTTCAACCTTTTTTGCTCGAGGTGGCAACTCCCAACTCCACAGCTCAGCTATCAAATTTTCAAGGATATAGGGGTACAAACCAACAAGTAAACTCCCGAAACTACTTGGCAGGGGCATTCGTTCCCGGTGTCCTGTGGGATATTTCAACCCGCAGCCGCCGCTTTGCAAAAGAAAGGGCGCGTTCGTTATAAGTGCAAACGATTCAAGGGTGCTTGCCATTCCCGCATAATTTGTAGCGTATGCAGACACAGCAGGATCCATCCGAAAATCCGTGTATGCTATGCCCACAAGCTCCCAGGCCTTGGACCGCTCCACGAAGACGAAGCGGCCGCGGATAAAACAAGCAGGCAAACGTACGAGTATGCATGAATAACAAGTTATGCGCGTAGTCGGGACGAGGGGCTTCAGCCACCTGTTGGTGACAACTGCCTTCCTCCTCGCAAGAAAACTTCCACATCTCCATGCTACTTCCTCAATACCTACCAATTCAATACCTGGAGCGGTGATGTAGATCCTTACATATACATACTGCAGTACAATGCTTGCTATCCTGGGGAGGCTTTCCATATTCTTTTGGCTTGTTGCTGTTATATCCTAGACGCCCCGGTGCACCCGAAACGCATTCATTTTGCCTCTTGTTGAGATATCGTCCCTAATGTTTTTTCTGGAATATGGGAATTACTCCCATGGCCCACCACGGCACGCTACCTGAGATGGCACTGGCCAGGCACATGCCATTCACACCAGGGGGAACCACTACTTTCAGCGATAGCGGATCAGAGAAACAGAGAGTACGATTCGATCTAAGAGGAATTATCATGACACGCTAAATGTGATGAGAAGCCAGAGCGAGCACAGCGAGCGTGCGTGTTCCGGGGTCACCATACACAATTCCAGTTGAGCACCTGTATGTGGCAAATGCTCCTGGGCATCAGTTTTATCGGCACTAGCAGCAACTCCTCAGTGCTGGCCACTAACTGCCGATAATCCTGTAGCTGTTTACAAGTGCGAGTCATCAAGGTGCGACTGTGTCAGGCGCAACCGCAGCCCACCGCTGATGGTCAGGGGGGTTGAGCCCCACTATGCCTACATAGCGCAAGCGTCCAACAGGAATATTTTTCGTATACTTCTTGCACCACCAGTAGCCTGCTACTCGCAGTTTGGTAGATATTGATTCCGAATCACACAGGGTCTCATCAATCTATAAGTCCCTGTGGCACTGTTCGTTCGAATATCGACGTGATAGCACCTGGTAATCAGTGTGGAGGTTTTCCTTATGTACGCCTGCTCTCTTCATGCAGTCTTCGGGGACATTCCAGCCAAGTTGTAGTCCCCTGAAAAGCGACGCCTCTGTAGCTTAACCACCAGGAGACTCGCTTATTCTCATCCGCTGTTTTTGTTAGATGCGAACCCGACAGATGGTGCTAATGAAACTGTTTACCAACGCAGAGCGTGGTTCTGCCCAAAGTAAAACTGTCAACACTTGTAGAGGCGGGTATTCTTTAAAGCTTCCCTCCACTAGTTGGTGCACGCCCACGCCCAGTCCTCTACCAGCTCGCAGCTCACGCTCCGTATTGGCTGCTGAACAACCCGACAATTTGAGACTTTTGCGTCTCAGTGATATGAAGAGCCGACATCGAAAGTTTCTCAGACCTAAAGGGTCGATAGGCCATGCTTTCAAACTTTGTATTCGTACTGAAAATCATGATGAAGTCAGGTTTGTCCCTTTTGCTCAACATGAGACTTCTGTTCTCATTGAGCTTACCATAGGACAGATACGATATTGTTTCAAAAATGTGTCGCCCCTGGCCAACTCCCCTGACTGTGTCTTCCCCATTGATCAGCACCAAAAAGGCACCTTAAGACTAAAACGCATTCCGAGCATGACTCCCAACTTGACGGAATAAGTAAAACGACAGTGAGAGTCGTTGTAGTTCACGTGTAAGCATTCTAGGCAGACGTAAATTGACTTTTGTCATGCGTGCTAAAGTGTTCGCCGATAGTGATGCGAACCCTCGTGTTCCCGGTTAGAGCATTCATTCACTTGTCGAGAAGACGAGCATCCTGTATCCGGTCCAGTGCCTGTCCTTGCGAGCTCAACAGGTGTAAGTGTATAAACATGGGGCAACGGTGACAGCTTATCAAAAGGTAAAGCAACGGGAGTTGTTACGTTTGGGAGGTAATACTGCAATTATGTCTTCTCTCTTACATGGACGCTTAAAGGCTAAAAATTACTTCTTCAATATGCTTTGCAGCCTGCATATTCATGGAATGCTTGAGCATCATCAAGCTTGTTGGTCCTCTAAAAGTGTACAATACCGGCTATACTGAGGCTAACCACATTCTTTGGGGTTACCCGTACTCCAGATCCTGGGGATATAGAGGTTCCAGCTGCAGTGCATGCTCTTTCAGAGCAAACTGGTAAACAAAGAAGCTTAATTGTTCGTCTTTGGTCGTATCCTGAACCAATACGAGATGCCTCGCAGCGAAGTCTTACTATGAGTGCAATTTTAGTGTGTGCCTATTGGATCTCCCTTCTAATGGGGCGCCACGACCAACTGCCGCTATGCGTATGCTTGCTATGCCAATGTGAGTGCGAACAGAACAAAGACTATCAGAAGGTGGGGTTGGATGAATCCCCCAGCAAAACAAATTCACCTATAATTGTGGAATTTTGTGCTTAAGGCTTTCGCCCCACTGGCAGCAGTGCAGTACCAGACAGTAATTGCTGTCCAACTATTTATCATAATGTGATGCTATAACATCTGCAGAAAACCTCTGTCAGTTCAATGCAGCTCAGTTTTGCGGAGAAGCTCATCAACAACTATCGGCGTTTTCTGCACGCACGCTCAGGCTGAACCCGTGTTGGCATAGGTGGCCTATCCCTTCCCGAGGTGCTGAGGCCGAATCGAGAGTTTCTGGATCCCATGTGGGGCGGCGGATAATGCGCGAGGCGCAGAGCCTGCCAAACAAAGACACTCGTTAATCCGATGCCCAAAACAATCCACCAGCAGATGGGGAGAGTTACTTGGAAGGCTCTAAAGGCCAGAGGATCATCGAGAGTTTCACGCCAACGTTCGCTTCCAGCGCATGCCATGCTAGCTAGGCAAAATCCAGAAAGTAACCAAAGAATCTTGACTTTCAAAGAATGTTTTAGCTGTGCGGAAGTTATCCATCTGAATTTGAAGAACAACCATACAACGGAACGTAAGTTGTGCTTTCAAACCCAAAAGTATCAGTTCTAAGCAAGAATAGATTGGAACGCATGCAGGCTAATCAGATTTTGCGTCTACGAAATTAATGTACGGGGTTGACTATCACTTTCCTTACCTGCGTCTCATGACCAACATTTTGTGGCGCAGCTCATTGGGAATGAAGCCCAAGACACTCTGAGAGTTGGCAGGGAGGCATAAGACCCTGATATGAGGGAAGTGGAAATTGAAGGCCTCGCTGTAATTAGATGTTGACGGAAAATGCCGCATACCCTGGGGAAGGTGACTTACCGTTGGCTGCCAAGTGTAGCCACGTTCGCGTTCATGTTCAAACAGGACGTACCATAAGTCCTGATTACAGAAATACATAATAATCTGGGGAGTTCTTCTGAGTCAGCTGTAGCTGGCAGACAGCTTCATGTGTTAGATGTTCACGGGGAAATTGTTTGTGGCTGACATCATATAGCCTTGAAGAGCCACTCAACGATATTGCTCTTGAGGCGCACCCTGTCGCTCTCATGGCGGTATTTCTTGACATCTAGGACCTGGTATATTTTCGCCATTTTCGACGACCCTTTGGGCTTCTTTTTTACCCTGGAGGAAAAGAGAGTCCTGCCACGCAAGCATGCGCACGCTCGTGCTATAATGGTTTTATGTGCACCTACCCTGCGCTTACTGGGTACGGAGTGTACTTCCATCACAACCAAACATCAAAAGTCGTTTGAAAATTACTATTGCTGCTTGTATTTTTTAGTAACTCTTGTTGTGTGCGGGAAGCCTTCGCATTAAAGGCAGCGGTTTGGCAGCGCACCACTGGCATGCCGCTCGCTGTTAACTTATGGCGTTGTTGTTGTACTGGATGTCCTTAGAGTACATGACTTAAAATACACATTTGATATTTAGCTTGTATTAGCGGAATGTAGTTTCAGTGGTTTCTTTACAGAGCTCGACAACGGTGTGCAGCCCTGAGCCCGGGGCTGCCCGCCAGATGCGAATTCATGACAGGGAAGCCAGATGCAAGGTTATAGACGAGTCTTTTCATGCAAAGGCAGTTCTTCTGCATTTCTGGGAAGTATTTAACATGCCATGTTAGTGTGTGCATTGCAAGTGAATGGACGCCTCGTTGCGTGGCAGGGACTGCGACAGACTGGATGTGCGATTTCGTTTTTGCGTGAGCCCGCATAATCTATGGAGCTTCACTGTTGAAGGATACTCACCGTTTTGTTTTTTTCCTTGCTGTTTGGATCTTGTGTATACGTTTTGAGTGGACTGGCAAACTTGCGGAGAATTGCTTAGGCTTCTTACTGTGGCGGCGTCCCCGGGCGACGAAGAACGGTTGGCGACTTAAGCAAGAGCACGCTTTCAATGGAGCAACTATCTCGGGTTCCTTTTTATGAGTGATATTTGAAAGTGAATACACTTATCGGGGTTTTCGTCTACTGCAGCTTGTCCGGAACGCGCGAATATGCGTAGGACCCGCCGAGACTGTCCGACGAGGTGGTGTGCTGTGGCACTGTACAGGAAGGTTTTTCCACAAGAACATAGAGGAGCTGAGCCACGTCGCGCTGAACAAGCTAGCGTTGCAAACAAATGGCACTGGCACCGCATTTGAAGCGACGAGGATGGAGGGTGTGACAGAGATGGCTACAATCAACGGCATAATATTGTGATGTAGCCGTTTGCGGATATCGGCGCAGTGAAAAATACGTAATTCCCGCAAGCCCATTGGGATCTTAGGCACACTGAATGCTTATATGAGCAGTATTTGTTCCGTCGAGGGAATGCCCCATTATCATTGCGCCTGATATCACAACAAGGGAGACCCGCGCGCCCGTTGGCGGCCCACACGTTGTGCAGTAGTTGTCGGAATGGGGCCGAAACATCCATATTAGGAAAATATATCATAAATGGTCAAATAATACTTCCAGACAGTCAAGTACTGTCTGGCAGTATTATTCGACCGTTTGTTAGTCCTGGGGGGTGTTCAGTCTTCTAGTAAACGATTAAGGCATGCTTGTACATCTGTAGCTCTGCCTGCTGGTTGTATCCCACTTATGCACTATAGCATGCTTTAAAGTGGAGCAACATGGGATATTTTGCCTTGCACTTCGTGGTTAGAGGATTTCCATATTCAGTTGGTGACTGAGGCCCAGTGATGTTAGACTACGACGAAGTAAAGAATGCTCTGGTGAGTTTGACCACATGCCGTACTACGTTGTGTTGTTGTCAGGTTCTGGAGAGGGGCCTGCTTAGCCATCCGAGCGCCTCCTCCCTTCCTCTGGGAGTGTGCACAATCATGAGATTTTTCATAAATGTGTTTTTAAAAGCAGTTCCCCATGATTATGGAAACATCCAGCACAAATGGAGTGCATAAGTGCTTCATTGACTTGAAGTTTCGCACAATGGGAAGGTCGGGTGCAGTAATATTCTTCACCAGCATGTTGGCTTGCTCATGTTTGTGAGCAGTCAGCTAGGCAACACAAATTTCCACTACAGCTTGCATCATCTACAGATCAAACGGATTTAGTTTGTTTTTCAGGAGGGGCTCGTGAAGCCATCTCCGCGACTGTACATCTTCAATCTACCGTAGGCGTTGCGTTTGCAGAAGCCTTGAAGACACTTTCAGCCGTAGTTTTCGGAGAAACTCTTCATTTGCCTGAACTTCCACAAACACGATTCGGGCACATCAATTTTAAAGGGTTTATGCAGGGTTAGTGCACTAGGTAGGTGTCTACTTGCAGGTTGCTGCGGGTAGACGCGGTTCCAGAGGCCAGGCATGAGTTGCGGCAATTTCGTGAAACCTGTGTTTCTAGATCCCCATTGCACAGTGGTTCCCACGATGTTTAGTACTCCCAGTCTCCTGTAATGATATAATATTGACTGGGACAAGAAGAGAGGAGTGCTGGGTTGTGCAGTGCATACTACAGCTGTAGGTGCACCTGATGAAGCACTCCGAGATGCCCAACACTATGGCGCGTTGAAAGGCAATGCGAAGACTCCGTGGGACCCCTGCTTGGCATAAGCCTGTCATGATCTGCCTTGTCCACTGCCTCTTCTGCTGGTGAGAGCGACCTTAGTGTCTCAATCGGCTGGAGCTTAAGGCGTTCTTCTGCATGTTGAATCAGTATTTCCGCAGTTGTGAGAGCCGATCCTGCCACTGAAGCCGACGGACTCTGCTGTAGCTGCATGAGAGCCACCGCCATGCTTGCAAGCACTGTGGCAGCTGCTACGGCAAATGGGAAAAAGCTGTTTTCACTTGCTGATGCTTGCACCGCTGCTTGGAGCATGGAAGCCACTGTAGTGACATCTGGAACTGGTTCTGTTTGTGCAGCATCGCAAGAGGGATGATCATTTCCTGAGCAAATCAGCATGATAATTCGTGAGTGCACTGCTTCCTGCAGGTACTCTGGGTGCTGCCTAATGTTAGAGCTTACACTAGCAATCTTTCGTTGCAGTAGCGTGGAAGACGAAAGGCTTGCCTTCTGATTTCGTGGTCTTTGTCAGGGGCTTGGAGAGTAGGATGCATAAACACTTTGTGCATGTCTCAATGCTACGTTGGAGAAGGCAGTGGGGCTCTGAGTCTCGCCTAATGGGGCCGCCCACTGTTGCCGGTTGCTGCTTCTCGTTACTGTAGCCGGCTTCTTGTGGTTCTGGTGAAAGGGAATGCACAACAGTCCACTCCTGGTGTGTTGCCAACGCCAGTCGCAACACACTGTCAGCCTCTTCCTTCACCTTCCGCAAATGTTGAAGCCTTGAGCAGCGGCGCAGAATCACCAGCGTAACTAGAGGGTATGATACTCTCTGCAGAGCTGCAAACTTGTGTGAGGGTTCCAATGATTGTAGTGCGTTTTGCAGTAAAAGCAGGGACAGAAATACCGTCAGGGTGTAAGTAAGCAGCTACATCCAGTGGGTAGTCGAACCTTCTTATGTGCATCAAGTCCGTGAATACGGCGCTCCTTTGATTCTCTAAGCTGCAATTGCCTTCAGCATGCGTATGATCCACTGTGGCAGGCGTTTGTGACGATTTAAGCTCCAGCAGTTCTTCGAGGCTTTTTGCAGCTCTGCCCAAACCACAATGGAAGTAAAAGCAGTACAAATTCACGAGAGCTCAATGATTGTAGCGTTGCCCATACAGCAAGGTTGTTGCCTTTCCCATTATGCTATTTTGCTTCGTTCGTCTGCAGCACTTTATGCGCAGCTCAGTCACATGCATACAGGCTGTGATTAGCGGCAAAACACCTACTCGTCTAGCGCATCAAGTCTCAAGAATGCTGCAGCGCGTCGAGCGAGCAGGACGTGCTGCAAGTGCAAACTCTCCTCATGTATTAGGCCTTTGTGTTGAAGCTGCCCCGCTACAGCTGCTGCTGCATCCTCTTGACGGTGCAGTTCCTGCAGAAGTGTCAGTGCTTCATTGCAGTCCGACAGCGCCTGTTACAACACGTTCAATACACTGAATGCTTTCCTGAGTTCAAGTGTCTTTCCTCGGGCGAGGGAGCTTCGCTTCACACTGTTGCATAGTCCGGTGAAAAGGCAAGTGGACCAATGCATGCAGCATGTTTATCCACACCTGTTTGACCTTCTCCGCATCTCCTAAAGAGAGCCGGGCTAGGCTTCGCCCTGACAATGCCTTTATAAAAACAAGTCGGTGAAGGCACTGATGCTTGGCTGGGTGTAAAATTAAGCTGTATGCTTCATCTGCCGCTGCTGCGTCCCCACTAATTAGTAGGCGGGTTGCTTTCGAGTGTAGCCATGCAGGATTAGCTTCCTGCTGCCTACATAAATCTTCCGGTTTTTCCCTAGTGCAGGTGTCCCTGCCGATATCCAGCTCAGCTTTTGGCAAGGGCGCGGGAAGCGGGCCTCTTGCAGGAGCCCTATTTGGCCTTCTGGCGGCAAACGAAACCTTTACTTTTGTGCAGGGTTGTCTAGGCAAGTGGACTTCTGGTAGTGCCACATTTTCATTAGTAGATGCAATAGGTAGGGCTCTATCCCCCCAAAGAACTGGTTCTGTTGAAATGCTATCCGTCGATAGCTCTTCACCACTAGGGCAATGTGAAGCCTGCAGGAAGCCAGCTTCATGTTGCGTTGAACCTGGAGGGATTGATGTTTCCACTTGTGCTTTTCCGTTTTCTTCGTTTTGTTTAGCATCGTAAGCTACAATGGTGTCTTCCTCTTCACCTAAAGTGACGCCGCATGAACTGCCTTCACCTAAAACAGGTCCGCGATATGCATCACCGCGAGCTTGCAACTCCTGCCACCCGTCTCGAGATCCAGATGCGTCCTCCGTAGTTTTGGCTTCGCAGAGTCTCTGCACTTTTTGCCATGCTTGATCATCATCGAGGGAACGGTTATCTTCATCTTGCGTTTCTGTGCAAGAGGGAGATTTCCAACTGCCGTCGGGCAGCTGTTCGAGCACCTGCTGGACCTGAATATCCTTTTGGCGTTTGTGCCACTCCCGTTGCTCTTGCTGCTGCCTCCAAACATGCTTTTGCTGTTGTTGCTTGCGTGCTTCGCGTGCAGCTATACGCTGCTGCTGGAGCTGCTCCTGCCATTCGGCATACGCAGCAAGAGCTAATTGCCTCCGCTCCGTAATATTCTGGTGCAGCTGAGGGTTACTCGCCGCCGTCAAAGAACCCCACATGCCCTCGTCGGTCTTGGGCACAATGATAGTCAAACATTCAACTCCAGGAGTGACGGTGGCAGACCGAAATGCGACATCTCCCCAAAAGTCAATTTCGAGAAGCCAGGGCGGCCAGCACACCCGGAGATAGCAGCTGGTAAGAATGACTGACAGCTGCCTATCGCGTTGCTGCTGTTGCAAATTAGCTTTGAGGAATGGAATGCGCAACCTCAAGGAAAGGTGTGTGACTGTCTGTGACCACTGGTAGGCAATTGTATTCGGCATTATGGTTCTGGGGTGCTGTCAGATTAGAACTGGGAAGAATCAAAGTAAGCGCACTTTGGTTTGGTCGTCGCAAATCTGGATAGCCGGTGGAGAAGCAAGCATAACCATACACAAAAGTTGTGGCTGGACTAAGCTAGGAGCCTGTGCCTGAATTGGTAGTCTGACACTACTCCGGTTTCAGAGCAGGGCCTCAATTCTCAACAAAAGTTTCGGAGTTATTGGTGCAGGCCTGCACCAATAACTCGTGTGGAGTTGTTGCACTGAATGACTAATCAGAATACGTGACATAAGGTGTATGAACACTGTTAACCCGTGCGAAATTCAGTAGTCGCAACGAAACTCCTGATCTACCGGGGGGGTGGGGTAGGCGATCGTTTGGGGATGCAAACACCATACATGGACTGCAGGGTCCTGAGTGATCCGCATGCATCAACGGGGAAAATTAAACAAGAGTTAAAAGAAACTGACACGTTTTTTCATACCAAACTGGTGTAAACATGATGAATTCCCGGGTGGTCTGGACGTGTGCGGCGCTGCGCTGGCTCCGGAGGGGCGGCTGTCTGGCAAGTCGCGGGTGCGGGTTCGAGAATTTTAGCATATATTAACGATAGTTGAGAATTCAGAAGTTCAAGAAAGCAATAAGCCACAAAATCGTGGTTAATGTCGAGTGCATTTGTGAGGTGTCTCGTGGTATACTCTGTCGTTGGGTCACCTTGCCGGCGTGCTGGAACACCGCTGCGTTCATTGCAGGTCACTTCTGAAAAGTGAAAGGAATTTGGTTAACTTATCTATGACAGTTTAAGGACTCATCGACGGGGCGCGTGTCGAAGATGGGGTGAGCCGCCTTAGAGTGCACCATGGTATGTCTCGTTTCAGCACCAACCAACCGTGACCGCAGATGCAAGCATTTCGTCACTCACACAAGTTTAGGGGTGGGTGCAACCCAGCAGATGGAGCACATCCTTACTTACGGGCGGGAAATGGTTCATCATGTATAAAACTGATAGCGTTCGGCATGCTGCATCCTTTGCCTTTGGGTGGCCACCCGCCACTGGCTTGTCCAGGACATTGAGCGGAAGGCCACCTACATCTGGCGTGAATGCAGCAGACAGTTCCAGGATAATTTCACTGGTAGGCCAATGCACGTCCAGAATTGCAGTGGAATGAAGCCGTAGGAGATACTTTACCATCATGCTGTGGGCACTTCCTGCAAAACGTCGCACTCCTGATGATAAGGGAGTTGGGGACCAAAGGGTGTTAGCCCTTTCGGAGGGATGGGTGGAGAATATCCCGTTTGCTAAAGGCCGGCTCTCCTTGCTCGCACTTCCATTTTAGTGCTCACGCATATCCTGCCCTTCGGTGCCCTGTTTGCCGTTGACACAATTTTCTGCAGCACTTCTGACGGTACTTAACTTTGTGCTTTAGGGAATGGCAAATTCAAGTAGATAGGGACAGGTGGCTGGCCCCTCACTATGTATGATACTGTGCAGAGATTACTGATTCTCGTATTGCATCATGGAGGAGGCGAATAACTCCTCAATTGTTTGGTAGTTAGGTGTTAACTGGAAAAGCTTGTGCACCCGAGCTGGAGGCTAGAGACTTGAATAGCCATATTGGGTTCCCACACCTCCGGGAAACCCTCCGTGGTGGTGACTTGAACAGGTTGCACCAGAGATATTCCAGCTATATAACATATGCAGTGGTACTGAAGAGCAAAGCCTGACTACTGTTCCGTCTGGCTACAGAACCAATTAAAATAGATTCGCCATCTTACGAATTCCACCTGTTTTCACCAGAGTACAATTTCTCAGATAGTGCAACGACACTATAAGCATGAATGTTCATAGTACTTAGTTCTGGGACACTACCACAAGCTGTCTGTGAATATATTTCCCCGAGGCTTCCACAAACACATGGCGCATCGAACACGGGTCCACGAAAGTGCTTGGGATGCGGAAGCAATGAAACCAGACACTCCCATTCCAAGCTGCTGACATCTGATGGAATGCGAGTTGCGTCTGAATATTTGGGTTTATGTGGAACCCTCCATGGAGAATGTCCACCGACAATTTTTGGTGCTTCTTGTCGTGCCTACAGAGGCATTAGTGAACCTCTTTGTAGGGAGTCTCGCTGCCATCCCGGATGCGGACGTCGTCCCGTTTTGTCCATCGGGGTAGTCTGTGGTGTTAGGTCGATCTGCGGAACAAGCAAAATCAATGGAGGCAGCATGGCTTGTAGGTGACAAACCTAAGTGGCCTTGCTACAAATTGTCGACTACTGCACGATATGTAATTTTTTGCACTAATAACCCCGTACATGAAGACTGTGCATATGCCACTGGTCGCTGCATCGTTTTCTGCAAATATCCGGCCCAACAGAGGGGATCAAACCATCCTGCGAAAAGCAGAAATTGCAACTCCGACTCCAGTGCCATACAAGTGCTGCCGATTGCCGTACACGCAACGGCGAAGGCTAACTAGTAGCCGCTTCCTGCACTGGCAGCAGTTAGACACAATAGTCGATTATCCTTACGCGCAAGTGGCTCTGCAACCGTGTGGCAGCGCTTCTCCGAGCAGCTCGAAAAGTTTCCTCTCTCAACGGTGTACACGTTCCCTGAGCTCAGATACAGCGTAGTCTCATAAGTTCGATAAATAGCTAGATTGTGGAGCAATACCTAAGCATGGCTTGAAGAAAGAGGTATTTCAGCTGCAATTAAGAGCCTTACGTCAAGATTATCGCATTCCGCTTTGCTTCTCCTTTTGCCCTGAGCAAACTTGAAGGAGCTGGGTTCCGCTGGGTACAAAGTAGACTGTACGCAACCACACAGAGAAGGAAACGGGTGGTCGTGCACGATCTGTAGAATGCAGATTGATTATAAATACGTGTCACCGAAAAATCATGCACCAATGTAAGCTACGGCCAATGCGGCTGAGAAATGGCGATTCTTATCCTAATGGTAGCCTAATTCAACGCACCGGCTCGAGATGCCCTCGGCTGTAATTTTGGTGCGTCAAACTCTTCATTCTTCTCTGAGCGCTTGCCAGTTCATCAAAGCTTTGCCTAGGGATCAACCCAGCCTAAATACACAGAAAAACATAGTTAAGTGGATCAAAGTTACTTTAATCGGGACTCGCAGAACTCTAAACTATTAAAGTGAAAATATCGAAGGCAATAGATCTTAATTTGGGATGCACCCCCAAGTTTTCTTCTATTCCATTTCCCCTTAGCTTCCGCGGCTCCGGGAGCTGGTAGTTGAGGACATCAACACCCCAGCGACATGGATTCTCTGCGGCGTGGACGTGAGATGTTCGGCGATGTGGATGTATTGCCGCATCACCAATCCTGGAAACAAAACAATAACCCTCTATTTCAACGGTTGAGAGATGAAAACTCCGCCTTGACAGGGCCAATGCAGTATAGTACCAGGGGGGAGGTGATGGTAGAACGTTACGTACACGTAAGAATGGCTGATAATACTTCGCATGTCATGCTGATCACGATGAAGACACGATGGCGCCCTCATGCCGGGATGGTGTCTGCATCGTTCTGGACTACACGCATCTGCAGTGACAAAGCGGTGCTGCAAAACTTCCCCAAAGTCCTGTTTGCCAGGAGGTGCAATTTGTCTTTTCAGACTCTGGGAGCGCCGAACTTCACCCTCTCCAGCTAATGGGCCGTGTAACCCGTGGATATTTAGACGTTCAGATTCTTCAGGGCCTGAAGGGCACATATGAAGCGTTTGAGTGTACCGCCACCATCTCTACTGTTTGAAAATGATCTTCTGTGGACACTACGGAATTGCTGTACAGCTCACCACTTGAGGTCCACTTAAAAAGGTCCTGAAGTTTGGAGCTGCAGTTTCTTCGTTGGAAAAACTCGAGCTTCCGAGCGTTGGGGGGGTTGCCGGGTTCCTCAAGTCGGCCGCCAAGACTTGCGGAAACCTTAATGGACCTCACAATAAAACACTGAGTTTACTGTAACAGCTTGTATGCGGCGTTCGTGGGATCTGGCCCAAGTTAGACTATCCTAGGCTGCTATATTTATTGAGGCCATACCTGAGATGCTGCACAGTGACGACGAAGTCGATGCCAGCCTCTGCATCCGTCCTCTTCCCACGTTGTTTGCAGGCCGGCTGCAGAAGCCCTGCAAAAACGATCACAGAAGCAGACCCCAGACCAAGCTTGCGATCCAGGAGAGGGCGCAACGAGCCCAGGAAATCAGGAGTGCCTTGCAAAGCTTACCGTGTGCCTTTTCCTTCAACTTCACGAGGCTGTGGAGTTCCAAAACATGCTGCCTGTGGTTGCCTGAACAGCGCACAAACTCTTTAGCTTGCCAGCCAGTGCAAATCTACTATTCTCATTGGGCTGTATAAAGGCCATGATACGGAACAGTTACCACGTCTCACCTAAGGAGCTCTTCTGTCCTTTTCCCGTGAATTGCTTTCCACCCCTTGTCGTCAACACACAAACTCTTTTCCATTTTCTTATATGTGTGGAGGCTTTGAAATCCCAGTCTATTTATCCAAAGAGTTGCCGAACGGCCCTGAATACTTTGTCGTTGAATGTTACAGCGAAGAACGCCAGCAAGTTAAGAATATACACAGCTCCCTTCTTAGAAGCCTAGAGCTGTTATTTTTGCTACGAGCGGGCTATGGCGGCAGGGGGACCACTGATGTAGGAGAGAACAGATGCAAAGGCAGACGGCAAAAGCATGTGCCCTATGCAGACACTGAAAGTACCAAAAAGACAGCCAGCTGGTAATTGAAGCCGATATCGTTTGCACCCTTTCAACCTGTGCTCTGGTTGGCTCTTCGTTGACGGTTCGGACATGCGATGTAGGGGTCGGCATGAAGCACATTCCCAAACCACAACTCATAAGGGTGTAGACAAATGATTTCTGTCGATTTAAAGACTGGAGAAATGCAAAGTCTCCCTATTTCTACTTAAGCTGTTCGCCGTATGCGGGGATTGCCGTGAGAAGATGGCAGCAGACCAGAGACAAGCCCGGAAGGGCGGAAAACCGGCGGAAGGTATTGATGACTTCGAATACGGCTGCTACGAAATGTCCGTTGAAAGTAAAACCCTTTGTGGCTGCGCTGATTTTGTGGCAGTGGAGGAAAGATTTCCAAGAACACTGCGGGCACCACACCACATTTCCCTGGTTGTCACCGGACGACCTCGTTCACAGACGGCAAGCGAATCCGCATGGCACCTTTTCAGTGTTTCGTCTGGCCTCTAGTACAAATATGCATCCCATTCACCAAAGGCTTTTTATTGATGTTTTTTTTTTAAAGTTTAATTTGGAGGACATCACGCCTGTTACTGGCGAGCGTCCCAGAGTCCCTTCAGTGGACAAAAGACAGCCGGCCATACAGACCACCAAGGTTGCAAGACCTCTCTAGTTCTCCTGGCGCGACAGCGCTGAAAAGTATTATGTAACTAAAGGGGGGAAACGTTTCTGCTCCACATGAAGGGAGTATTTAAGCAGGACCAAACATGGGATATGCGACGTCGCCTACTGCTCTTTGCGGTGTCCACTAGCCCTTCGGTCAGTGTTCACGTCCGCGAAATTCCACATTGGCCGCTGCAAGACACTAGTAAACAATACATGCAACACGCAGCCTCACAGAAGAGTGAAGAAGGCACACACCGTGAGGAAGTAACGGTGCCGCAGACCTCTCCTGGGCTCCACAAGCAACTCGTGCTAACAAACAAAAACTGCCATTCCACTATTTGGAATCAGCCACTTTGAGACTTCGAAAAAGAGGCAGTTCGCTCTCCCCTACTGCCGCCTTCAACGCACGTCCCCCTTCCTCATTGAGGCCTTCCCTGGACACAGTAAAATGGGTCAGGACATCCAAGCAACGTAGTTGGTACTTCAGTTCCATACCAAACTGCAATATACTGACTTGCTGTTCCGACTGTAAAGTTACTAGGTACCCTGAAAAGGCGGCTGAGTAAAATGGGGCAGGACATCCAAACAACGTAGCTGAAACTTCAATTCCATAGTAAACTGCAATATACTGGCTCGCTGTCCAGACTCTAAAGCTACTACACATCCTGAAAAGCTGGCTGTCTACAACACAGCTTGCATACTCCCCAGCGCTTTCAGACTAATCTTGCAAAGTGGAGCTTGTAAAGAGCTGACAAAAACACGTCACACAGCACTCTAGGAATTACCCAGGGTCACGAGACCATCGATTTAGAATTATTTCCCGCCCACACACGGCAACGGGTAGAACAGTTCAGCCTAGTCGCATCGTAAAGTAGATGCCCTCCAGAAAGAAACAATTTGAAAACTGGTCTCACCCTTCGGTGAATTAAGGGCAAAAACAAACTTCAAGAGTTCGTGACTTCGGCAGACACCCACTGCAGTCTGGGCGTCAGAATTGGCCCCAAGGTTAACAGAAGAAGCTAACTAGATATCAAGGCGTATTCCATGAAAATGCTGTTTAGAGGGGCAGCTGCTTGTCACCATCAAGCACCCACTTTGTACACTGTTTAAACCCAGGGAGTTGCAGTATCCAACATCCAACAGGGGAAAGGCGTACGGCACCTAGAACTTGAGGGAGGAATGAGGCAAACAGCCGTAGAAGGCCATAGAGCTGCAACGGAAGTCCGATCAGGGAGTATCCCAATGCAATTAGGAGGACTCCCAGGATGTACAGCAACGAAGCTTTCCACTTTTGCGGTTTCAGCACAAAAAACTTCAGCGTTTTTCTGCCGCCAAGCACCAACCCTATCCCCGACATAAAAGCCAAATTTCCAAGAGTTAGTAGGGCTCGATCTAAAAAGCATAATAGGCCGACAAACCCTAGGCTCAGTCCCAAGAGACAAAGCCCCACGCCGATTCGTTGTCCATCGCTCAACATTGGAGAACGGGTCGACAGGACTAAGCAACGCCCACAGACCAGAGATAAAGACGGCTCTAACTAAGAATGAACCAACAAACAACTGACTTTGCTCTTTTCCGGATCCTCATCCCAGGTTATGACATAACTCCATTCTTCCGGGGGGTATATATGGTGCACCGCCGGCCCAGCTCGGTGAGCCAGTACTCCAATCCAACGAAGTGATCAAGGCCTCTCCAAATGACTAAACATTTCTCAGACGAACAAATTGGTATGGAGAAGAGGTGGTTGCCTGACACGATAGACAGGGGACAAGGGCAGGTCCCACCTGGCTGCACGTTGCTCCAGCGAGCTCCTGAAACCCCAGCCAGTTACTGCTGAGTACCGCCGCCACTACTGATGTTCTCTGAAGAAGAAATGAGACATCAGCGTCTTGCAGCTCTCCAGAAAGATGCTTGGAACATGGAAATCCGTGGGCTGAGGCTGACGGACCCGCTGCGGTTTGTCTCGCGAACGTGCCCGAGCGTAGGGCAGAGTGAACGAAATATATGTGACCAACCCAAAAGAATACAAAGGGTACTGATGCCTTTTCACTTATAACGGTGGATGTCTTGCAGCTCCCTGATACCATATCTTCAGGCTGTTCAAATCTCTGCCCGCCACAAGCCCGACGGCGTTTCAGGGGCCAGCCCCACTAGGACCGCCTCTACCTGGCCACGCCGCAAAGCCATGCAAAAATGCAATTGAAATAAATAACAATTTCTTCTGCATCTATCCATTTGTATCTCTGTTAAACATAAAACCCCTAACAATTTGTTTCCCGCACCAACATTTGGAAAAAGTTGCCTCTTGGCTGGCGGGAGGCGAAAACTTGAGCCGAAGGTTTAGCATTTTCGATTGCTTGGTCTCTTCCAACTTATTTGGAGAATCTAGTATGTCATATAATTGGGATGAATGGCCCCCTTGTTGCCTGTCGGTGATCTGTTTTGGTTCCCTGGCTTGCTAGCGTGGCCGTTGGCTTGGTTCACGTAAGCAGGCAAGTGAAACGCTTTATGAGTAAGCTGGTGATACAGCTCTTGCGTGCAGGTACGGCTTCCTAGGAAATATCATGCCACCACTTGCAACAGATGCCGCCAGTGCGGCACCTCCAGCGGATGCGAATCAACGGAAGAATCCTTTTCCAGAGTTTCAGGTAGGGTGGCTGGTTGAATTAAACAAAGTTAGGCCTACATGTCGTATGCTCAGATCATGTGCAACTTCGCTGCTGGGCACTAACTAAGATCTGCTCGGTGGCCGGTCTGCTCTGTTGTGAGTATTCTGCAGGTTGTGGTATTGGCTGGTGGCAGTGGCTCTCGCCTTTCATCACTTTTAGATTCCAGCGCCTCAGCTGGGGCTGTATCATGCAAGGCTCTGCTGCCCGTGGCAAATCGGCCTATGATATGGTATTGTCTCAGAAACCTTCAGGAAGCTACATTCGGTGGTAAGTGCATTCTTGTGCTGCCACGCGACTTAAATGACCTTTTTTATTGGTTTTCATGCCGTAGCGTATGCGCTGCTAGCTTGCAAACTGCATCTTGAAGTTAGTTACCTACTCTAGTGAAGATCTTGGCGGTCCATTCGCCAGTGCTTGCTGGTGGGTGTTGACTTCTTACAGACGTAATCGTCGTAACCCAGGCACAACAACAGGCCGAGCTGTCCGCCTACTTGCAACAGGACTTCGGCAGTTCGTTCAGGCGTCTTGAAGTGGTTGGGCTCAAATGCACGCGCCAGGGGGAAGAAGAAGATGCAGAGGACGGTTCCTCAGGGGGAAACAGGCGACGTTCAGTCGATGTTTTTGACGATACTGACCAGCGCGTCTGCGGCACAGCAGAGGCACTACAGCAAATTCGGCACCTGATTACAACGGATTTCATTGTATTATCCTGCGACCTTATCGGTCACGTGGATTTCTTCGCCCTTGCAAGTGAGGCATCGCGAATGTACGATATGGACTACCGCCTATCACCCCTCGCACATAATGTTTTTGATACGCGCGAACCTATTAGATTACGCTGCCCTCTTCACATGTACAGCTTATGGAGGGATAAGCTCACATTAAAATACCACACACACACAGTCATCGTAGCTTTGCAATCGTGATATTTTGTGTGTATGTTCTTGATGTTGTTGTGCAGATCGTCATCGCGCAGAAGGGGCGGCTTGCACAGTTTACCTAATGCCTCGCGACCCTCTTGCTGAGCCTGCAGCAGAACAAACCAAGGGGAAGGGAGGTGGGAGAAAGACGAAGGAAACACAACAGGAGAAATGCGACACCAGCCGAGGAAACCCAGTAACAGTTGTCGTGGACGACTCCGGAATTCAGCTGTTGGCAATTCAGGACAGGCATAGTGAGATTATAACATCCGCAGCTTATAATGCCTCTGTGCTTCAATAGCGCTCCCCCAACATATGTGCCGCTTGCCAGACTCCAGAGGGAGCGTTGAGTTGGTGCGTCGTTGTGTATCTTCAGGCATCAGCCACGGCAGCCCATTACAGCTTTCGAAGCTGCATCTATTCTTGTATCCATCCCAGCACTTGCTACCAGAGTACTACGATCCTCACGTTTATGTTTTTGCTCATGCGACGCTCAAAATCTTCGACCAGCCCTCGTTGCGTCACAGTTTGTATTCTATTCGGGTACGATTGGTGGTCGTTTGACAAATAGAACAAGAAAATGCAGCAAAATACATAGATCATTCAGCATGCTGTGATCTCAAGCGGACTGGACGACGTAAAAGATGCTCACGAGTTGTGCGAGAATGGGTGTGTGGATGTATTCAGTTTGACCTCGTGCCCTATATGACCACAATGCAAATGACGGATGCAGCACAAGGTAGGACGGAAACCACATTCCTTCGGTGTGATAACCTCACTTTTGCCGGATCTCTACCACGGACGCGTCCTTACATAGGTCAGTATTCTGTTTGCTTTGTTTCACCAACATGCACAGTTTGGTCCAGCAGCCGGCTTGAGTGCGACGTTTTCGAGCGTCAGTTGTGGGCAATCCAGCAACAAGGAGAGGATGAAGTGACATCAACATCAGTGACTGCTACAGCACCAACAGACGAACAGCCCAGTGGGAGCTCCTTACCGCTATTATACACCGCAGCAAATCCTCCACCCCGTCCGGTATGGGACTGCACATGACATCTTGCTCGTGCCTTGAATGGTTGTTAGTGCTGCATATGCCTTACACTTCCGAAGTGGTGCTGGCGAACAGGTGGATCGTAGTAGGCATGTGGAGGTCCTCAAGTGCATGATTTGGTGTTGCAGGCGAAGGGCAACCGGGTAGTCTGCTGTATACACCCAGAAGCAGCAGGGATTTGCTGTCGTGTCAACAATCTTGCTGACTATCGCGAAATGAACAATAAAGTGAGGCTGGCCAAGAGCGTTTCTGGGGTCCAATAATGTTGCATGCGCTTCCCAAGAATGTATTGAGTAAACTGTTTGCTCCGTTTGTTTTGCAGTTTTGTTGCGGTCGGGTAGAAGAACTAAAATCAGTTCTCCCCGATTGGGCTCTCCCGGAGCACAATCCCAAAAAGCTCGGCAGCGTGAGTTGAGCTTTGCTGGTTTCCGTTGTAACCCTTAACCTGCCAGTGCATTTATCGCTTGGCAACGCTCACACTGCTGCATTTTGCCTTTGCATGTATTTTGATCAGATGCGCGATTGCGTCCTGGCGGAGAGCGCTACAGTGGAGGCAGATGTTGTGCTGAAGAGAAGCGTTGTTGCCAAAAACGCCGTATTGCGATCAGGATGCAAAGTGACGCAGTCGATCCTGATGGCTGGCACGGAGGTTGGATCAAAAGCAGTGCTCCAACGCGTCATACTATGCCCAGGTGCAAAGGTTGGGAAAAACTGTAAAGTAAGTGCTTTTTGGAGAATATATCAGCCGGTATTGCTGTCGTTTTAACGCGCTGCTTCTAGCTCATTTCAGCCAGACGGAGTGTGTGATTTGGCGTTCCCGGGGTCCACCTTTGAAAATACGTCAAATCGAAGAATGGTATTTCTTCCATGTGGCATACTTGAACAGAGCACATATTTTGGTTGCTTTTGTGGTTTCAGCTGGTGAACTGCCAGGTAAGGGCAGGCTTTTGCGTGCCTGACGGGACGACCGCAGAAGACACTACATTGCCTTCCTTCACTGACGGTGTGGAGTTCGCAGCATTGCACTTGTGAGTTGCCAGACAGCGTGTGCCACGGGCTACTCGACAAATCAGGAACGGCCTGGGACTGGGATGCAAGTAGGCTCCGAAAGAGGCCGCTTCCTAAAGCATGTTTCATTGCCATTGCATTCTTCCAAATGATGCAATGCAAATGATTCGTTGCCACTCGTTAAATTCTGGCACAGTGGCTTTGCATCAGTAGCAGCAAAATTTTTCGCATTGCGGTCGTTTTCCGATACACACCTGTGAACGGGAAGTTTAGTGTACAGCTTCTCAACTGCGCATCCGTGCGTAGCTATACTTTTGCTAAGCTGCAGTGAACGAAAGTGCTTGCAATCGTTGGCTGTCGTCTCCAGCTCTTTTCGCTTATGGGGACTGTGCTTTCGCCATACTAGACGACAAGGCGGTACTTGCTCAAAGCTGTGGCGATGCCGCGATGAATATTTTACAACACATCTCGTCTCAGCGCATTGTGTGCTGAAGAAGTACTGCCTGGAGACGCCAGCGCGGTGCAAGGCCCTACGGGCATACACTTCGTGGTAGGCAAAATAGAAGAAGAGATGGTGAGGGAACAACAGCAGGCCTCCCGGACAAGGTTGAGCCGCCAGCTCAGAGACCCCTAAAAGCACACATCCGCAAACGTCATGCACCGCGAATGCTCGAGTGCAACCACAGAGCTTGCTTCTTGGTGGTGTTCGCGGCATGCTGCCATATCTCGTGACAGCAAAATGCCAGCAAGACAGGCCCACCGCTGCAGGGCGATGAACTCGCTATCTGTAGAGGATCCTCCCGACACTAAACCCGCTTTATCCAGAGTATCCTCGCGAACCTCAGCCCGCTACCTCAAGAATATTAGCCCTATAATTGCCTGGAGTGGGAGTGCACTTCTGCAGTTTATTGCCAACATCGCTCGAGAGCGCCCCCTTCGATGAATCAACCTATAGGGGCCTTCAAAGACACTGCTTACCAGGAGCGGCCAGCGACCAGTAAGCAGCCACCGCCGCAGTCTCGAGATGCCAATCTAGTGGAACTCGCCGGAAGACAGGACAACCAGGTCTGCTCATTCCTTCAGTACCCTTGACCTCGAATACGGTCCAGATGCTGAAACGAACAGAAATTGCATGCCTGCATGCAGGCGCGGCTACATTTCAGTTGCAGCTCCGCAAGCTGGAACAAGCTGAGCAGCATTTGAGTAGCACGGTCTGTGCGATGCTGGCAAGCCTGTCCGAAGTGCGCACATATACCCCGATCCGACCCTAATACACTAGCCGTTCGCAACCGAAATTCCCCCCAAAATGTCTACAGAGTACATACGGCTAAGGGGCTTGTTTGTGCTTGTATTTGGAGTTGTTTTGAACCTTGACGTGCAGAAGGGTGTGATACAACTCATGGAAGGCTGCTGCTTTTCCACCGTTACAGGCGCTTCGGCTGCTGAGTTCATGACACATGAAAACTGGGAATGGTTGTTAGTAACCCCCTTATGAAACCTAACTTTACTGCAGCTCCAAAGAGCCCCCAGATACTGTCCAAGACCCGAGAAACACAATAAATGCGGTTACCTCAGCGACAAAGAGGAGTTTGTTCACCGCGTAAACTTCGCCTCGCCAATAAGCTAAGCTCACGCTCAACTCTCTCTCGAGCGTGGAAAAGCTCGTCATGACTTAGGCAGTCGAGACTACTTTCACTTTCCAGCAACTGTGCCAGCTGCTCGACTCGGTAGCTGTAAAAACAGTCGTCGGTGACAAAAAAATACTCTTGTCGTAGTCTCTGCAATCGCGTTGTTTCATCCATTGACATATCAGTGAATTCCAACTGCTCAAGCTTGCGTGCGAGACGCATCAACGTTGCCGTCACATCATCATCCCACACTGCAGCATGCCGTTTCCGTGGCGCGCTGACGGGTCTGACAGTTGGGGATAGTCTGGCCAAAGTGGCAGTGCGCTGTTCCCAAAGCAGATCCATTAGTAAAGAAAAATGCCCTTCCAGCAAGGTATCAAAGGAAGCAGTTGCGGGTGATGCTGACACCTTCCCAGTAGCCTGTTGACTGTTCTCTACATTCGCGCTCGGCCGACCTTCCCACGTACACTGGAGTTTTGTTAAGAGCTCTATTGCAGATCTCTGCCATGCGGCATCTTCAGCCTCAGGACTCCAACTTGCACAGGTGCACGAAGTAGCATTGCCGGCTCTTCCCAGCCCTCTCTGGTAATATGCCTCGCAAGCGCGTGTTGTAAGTGTGATATACTTGCAAGGGCACGCCAGCATCGAACCCAAAAATAGACTTAGCACAATTGGTTCTCTTTTCACAGAGATATTCCATGAGTCCAGCCGCTTTAGAGCACGCGCCACCCGATCAAAAGTGTGCAACCTTCTCCAAGGGACTGCGTGTTCGGCGCACAGTACGTTCCACAAGGTGGCACTGGACTGCCGTTCAGCAATTCCCCCCTCGCCTTTGCTTCGTGCGAGCCAAAACCAAGCTTCTTCAAATCGGTTGCGGAGCTCTGCAATGGATCCATAACACAGTCGCTTCAGTTGCTGCTGGCGCAGAGTCGTTGAACTTAGTTTGTTCCATGAGCTATCCAATGATTCAGCTTTGCTGTTCCGATACTTCTGTGTGACGCCAACAGGCTCCTCCTCTTTCGTTGCGGCATTAGCTCTAGATTGCATTAAGGATTCTGGCAGGGTTTCATATACTGTTGGCTTAGAAAAGGCGGATCCCCGTTCGAATTGATCTGCCTCCGTGAAAAGATGGAAAGGCAAGTGCCTCGCAAGCGCCTCGGTGGAGTGGCGAGGCACCCACCCATCAGTTGGAACGAGTTCTACACAAAGCACGAACACTGGCTCGTTTCCTGCCTCAACGCGATATTTGTTGACCATGTTGGCTCCCTTCACTGTTTCGGCTGAAACCACTAGACAGTCAAATGGTAGCCGGTCAGCAGGGCCAACCGGATCAGTTATGCGGAAGACCTGCAGCTGCATGCTACCGTCCACTGCTTCTGGCGCTATACTAGCAAAAGCCCCCGTCGCCGGCGTCGAACCACAACTAAATCGCTCCTGCCCACCTGGCAGGGAGGACTGGAGCTGCAGATCGTCCGACATGCTTCTCTCTTCTTCCTCTAATGCTTCTCTGATGCCTGTCAAGTGTACCGCCTTCCCCTTCGATGCTGCCAGCAGTTGCACAAAGGCAGCAGCGGCTTGGAGGCGGCACGCAAAAGGCTCTATGCCAGCTGCAGAAACATCGTTCTCAGACACTTTTTTCTTCTTGACCAAGGGGCCGGAGGCAACCGCAAGGCCAATTTGTCGTCGTGCCGAAAGTGCTGCAGCGGCCAGCAGCAGCTGGTGACCAGCATGAAGCCGATCAAATGTTCCAGCAACAAGCGCATAACTGAACGGTGCTTGTGCTGACACCTTTTTATCGGCTTTTGCTGTGTCTCCCTGTCTGGCAGCCTGCCTGAACTCTTTCGAAGTCCCGCAAGTCGTCTCTTTGCAAAGGTTTTTTGGCTGTGCGGGTGCCGACTGTTGAACCCGCGAGATGCCCGGACCCTCCAACCCCAAGAGAAACCCAGGCTTAGAGGGACAAGCCTCGATATTACTGTGCAACGGCCTTAGGTGGCAATGCCTCGGCCAGTGGGCGCAGGCTTCGCGACTGCAGAAAGATGAGACAGTATCCAAGACAAGTGGAACTGCATTAGCAAGCTCAGCTTCATCAGCACACTGCCAGAAGGCATTAACTCCAACAGTTAGTCGGTAGTGATGCAACACAGCTGCCCTGGCTCGCCGCGCCCAGTGCTTGCATGCTACAGTTGACTCGCCTGCAGGCTCGTATTCGTGGGAGTTTTCACAAACCCACGGAATGATAATTGGGACTGATGTGAGCTCAAGCCGACGAGCCAAAATTCCCACCCTGGTGTTAAGGCCCACGGTAAGGTGCCATGCTTGGCTTCCGCATGAAACGAGGGTGGCTGCATCTTCAACCCGACGGCCATAACCGCCATTAGGCGGTTCGTTGAAAAGCAAAGGGGACGAAGTTGAGCAGCATTCGGTAGGTACGCACAATAGCACATAGAGATTCCGCCTCGTAAGGAGTAGGGCACGACCTAAAAATAGCACCAAGTCGTCCAACTCGCACGATTCCACAACGGATGCCTCCATGCAGGCATCATTTTCCGTTGGAGCGAGCCTTCGGACGACCCCCTCATCTATTATTACGCACGCCGCATCCTCTTGGAAACAGCAAGACTTTGCAGAGGCCATCAAGACGCTGTGGGTACGCAAGCAGTACCAGAACTACAGATTGAGCGCCACCGACATGCACGCCGCTGAGGCAAACGAGCACCCGCTTGTGCTGCTGGTATAACGATAGTGGAGTGTATTCTGCTGAAGAAGGTAAGGTTACAGCCAAAATCACACGCGCTCCGAACGAATGAGATAATATGGGGCGCGAACAGGCGCGACAGACGGATGGGGGAGAGTAGCAGAAGCCACAACCCTGCCAACGACTACCCGCTGGAATCGAGCACAATGTAACGGTCACGCAACAAATCCTAAATAGTAATTTGGCGAGAAAATTTGCGCCTAATTACGGACAAGCTACTGTGAGCATAAGGCCCCAAACTGCCACCATAGGTATCGGGGAGTTCACCACTGTTGGTGGCGTTATGCACACTGTAAACAACTCACTATCGAGAATCGACTGCTCAGCCACTACTACAAAAATATGTCTTGAGAGTCGCCGATACTTCTGCTGAAACTACCGGATGTGATATTGTATAGCCCATAGGAGGGCCCCTCCCATAGGCACTGCGTGTACGGTTATCGTCCGACAGTAGGTGCTGGTACGCATGCTGGGTATTCAGGGCAAAGTGTGTAACTGGTTCCTAAGATATTAGTACACATATCACAAAGGGACCTTGGGTATTCTTGCCAGCCGCGGGGGCTGTATACGGAACTGCTTGGCCTGAATTCACGATGTACCCTGTCCACATCAGCTACGGAAATCTGTAGCACTATTCTTGAAATTCCTCGAAGCTGGAGAGGAACAAAGTTCTCTTTGGGAACTAATGTCATAAGCGGTTTTCTTTTGTCCCAACTCATGACAGTCTCTGGCTTCGGCCGCCGACTCTCCCTTGCACCTGGCACCAGCTCTGCCAGGCCTCATTGAGCAAAAAGCTTCTTCCGGTTGCTGGGTTAATGTTCTATCTTCTACGCACAAACAAATTGCTTGTCACTATCTTGCTATAGCCATACCTACACACGGATTTCCGAATTTTAGGAGGGCGCCTGGCCAGCTACGACGCATCCACCTGTGGGAGGGGGAGCCAAAATTTCCCTCCACTAGAAATTTCCTCTCCCCATTCCTCTCAAGACAGAAGACTAAGACTAGCTTACCGATCATTTCACTGGACTGCTCGTATGAATTTGGGTACGAAAATTGGGCTTGTGCGCAAGAATGAACCACCGGGACTCTCAAGTTCAGAATCTACATCAAGGTGAATTTTCCATTTCGCCACTGGCAAGGTGAGTGTCACCCTCACCTCTTCATAAGATGGGGCAGGTTGAGAAGGCAAGAACGCACCTACAACGGTGAGCAGCAACAGCGAATAATGAAAATGGATCTTGCCAACATACATAACGCACAGATTACTTCACCTCTCTGTCTGTGACTTTCTGGATCATCACATACTCCTCCTGTTCCCAGGACGTGTTAGTACTTGTGTCGATTCGTATCCATATGACTGCAGAATGTTCAGTTCCTTTGAGCAGACTTCTGTCCAGGGCTTAGGCTTCGCACCTTCGAGAAAGCCTATGGTTCATTCCCTTTGCAATAAAGTCCGAAGATTGTCTGACTTGATACTTAGCCCTACATTTTCTCACGATACTTTTCATTATGTTCCACTGTTCATCACTTGTGATTAACATTGCTGGCCGCCATAAGGGAGTCGGAAGGCTCACTAGTCCCTAGGCCCGGAAATTTCTCGACCCGCATTTGGCTTATCTAAGAATGCAACCAAGCTTCAAACAGAACCTTTGCCTACTGAGACCTATTATTCTCCTTTTAGCTGGCAAGCGGCTTGAGAGACAAGCACGCTTAATCTCCTGCTCGCACTCTGCAAAGCCTCTAGCGGGCTGCTGCAGAACTCAGTTTCATTTCGGTAATGCCCATCCAATATAGGCACTCCCTGACTCATATTGCTTGCAGAATAAATCATTCCATCACACCCGTGCCGTTGACAGTTGTCTTTTGCAGCATGGCTTCAGTCACAACAAGAACCGGTATCGCCGAGCTTTTGCTACCGTCACAGCAAGATGCCGGCACCTTGATCGAAGGTTCTACATAAAGAAACACCACATATGACCAGCCCGTTGTTGCAATGTCTGTGGAAAGTAGGAAGCAACGTCAACAGCTCCCTCGAGGGGCCATTGGCCACTCCTCGATGTTCCACCAAGTAACACTTTAACAGTCGGACGCACCCGTAATCAATGAGCGTTGAGGCCCCTTCGGGGAATCACTTTTATCCCTTTGTATAATCATAGTATATATTATATATAGTCGCGGGTCGGTCGACGCAGCCAGCGAGCCACAGGAGCCGATGCCAAGCAAGCTCTGTTTCCGTGGACTCTGTAGTACACAATATCTTCTTAAACGTACACTATGTGCTGTTAACTGTATATACTACCGCAAATGTGTTCATACTTTTACTTTGGGGGATTTGCTACTTTACCACTGGATGGTTGGGCATGCTATTCCGAGTCGGCTTCCAGCACAGCCACTAGACTGCGTCGACAGTTCGAGCCCCGAGGGATCGCAGTGGTGTTAGGAATATCACTGACCTCTTCAAAAGTGGCAATTATTCTTACTTCGCTGGTTGCATATTTGCTTACTTCCATTCAGGAGCGTGTTGAGCGAAGCGACTTGGAGAAGGCTCACTGCCGTAGGCGAATTACGGAAGCAACCAGTGGACTTCAGGAAAACACTATAAAGTTGTCAGCTCTTTGTGCTCAGTCTGATTGCAATGGTTTCCACTGGTTTCTTTAGCTGTTCTGTAGGAAGGTGCCTACTTATTGGATTGTATGGCGGCTCTGGTAGCGCCGGCACTGCTTAGCCTTTTTTTTTCAGGACGCTGCGTGCAGGCTGGTGCGCTGAGGTTGACAATATATCTTATATGACGGACTCCAGGTTGCAAATGTTTATACTTTGCAGCTCAGAGACATCTGTGGTAATTTTGTAGTCCTGATTCTGAACTCTTTCAAGCCTATGTAGCCCCCAATGCAGCGCTGCCTCCCACGACGCGGTAGTGCTGCCCCGTAGCACCAGTGTTGCCATTTTACTCCGACGATTGGCGAGCTATCCGTCCTATATTTGGCCTACGACTGTTATAGAGCAGCTGTCGCATGCGAATGGATGAATTTCCCCTCCAGCTGCTCGACTAGGCGCTAAGCAACGAAGCCCACAGGAACGTGCGTTAGAGTAGGGCACTCAGTGCCAGTCAGACTCCTCTGAGCCTTTTGAAGGTTTTCCATCTGACGGACCCTCGCCAAAAACTTGGAAATGTCGCGGGGAAGTATGAGTGGAATTCCGACCGCATCGCGATCGCTGAGCGTGTCGTCGGATTCCGATGCTGTGGAAGAACCAGCTGTGTTGGAAGAAGCTCGCAAAGGAACTTCAGCAGCGGGAGAACCGGTGAATCCAAGGGGGAGGAACAGAATTAGCTGGGTTCTCTCTAGGATTTCTGAATCATCAAACTCTGCAGATTCCGACCATGATACTCCGCGCACACGCCGCTGCGTAATTTCTAGCAGTTCTCGGGGGCTCTCAAGTGCGGATAAGGCCAATGGAAGCAGGAGCGCCTTCGCTAGTCGCAGACCTATTCGCGTGTCCTTCATGGATGAAGGTGCTTCGCCGACGAGCACCCAGTCTCGCGGCACGGCAGAAGTGTCACTTAGTGTCCAGTCTAAGGAAGCAGCCAGACGACCGAATGCATCACAGTTAGATTTGAAGGCAAATATTGCCTGCCGTGCCCAGGCCGTTGCCAATGTTAGCAGGAATATGGCGGCAATGGCCGCCGAGAAGCGAGCTATTGATGAGACACAAAACCCGGCACTTGATGCTATGGAGTGCGAGGTCAATGGGTTACACCGACAGTTAAACGAAGTTAAAGAGTCATTCCGCAAGCGCTGTTTGAATATTCTCAACTCTCTGGTCGGCCGGAAGTGGACCATAGATACTAGCGGTCCGTCGGCGTAGACTGTGATACTTCATTCTCCTTTCACGCGTCGCGTGTGCAGCTTGCCCTTTGCAGAGCTTACTTCTGGAGCTGATGGACTGGTTCAAGCTTGTTGCGTTTGTTCGCAGACTCTTTGGCAAAGCGAATGCTGCGGCCTTCTAAGTGGACAGCGAAGAGCCAGGTGCAAATGGAGGCTGAAGAAGGACAGACGGAGTCACAGCGGTGGTTCGGGCCATCGGCAAATGACGTTTTTGGAGATTGCCTAGTGATTGCAGAGAGGAATCCATATCGCATCGTTGGCGTTTTCGCCCGTAGGTATCGGGACACGAGACAACGACTCCCCTACGTGGATGATATTTTCTGTTCCAAGATTCTCCCTTGCATCCAGCAACAGCAGCAGAGTGGCAGGCCGTTGGTGCTTAAAGTTTCCCCGGAGCTACCCAAGCCTATCAAAGCGTTTCCAGACAGCAGATCAATGCAGCCAGCAAGTCAGAAGAGCCCCGCAGGTGGTGGGTGCGGTAGTCCAGTTGAGGAGACAACGAAGTCAGCAGTGTCCACTTCGAGACTTGACAATGCCTATAATCGCAGCGAGAATCACTTCCGCATATCGTCCTTACCAGCCCCTTCACGCTCCTCATGGAGCGTACCACAAGTTTCAGTAGGTGATCGCACAGATGCATGCTGCACTGCGCGGTGCACTACACCCTGTTCGCGAAGCACATGTGTTATTCCCCCTGGTAATTACGTGCAAAGCTCAGCACTTGAAAACTACCCAAAGGCCACCGTGGAGAACAACAACATGCGAATCCCCACTCGCCTAGCCGACTACTTGGAAAGAAATTGCGTTAGAGTCGAAAGACCATCCTGGGACAGGCGTTGCAGGCGGAAGAAACAGATACGCCACGCCAACCATAGGCGATCCCGAACGTCTGCACAATCCGATGACACCGAGTCAACCTTGGAAGAGGATGAAGAGTTCGAACAGAGGGCTTCTGGGTTCAGTTCATGTGAAATCCCTAGCATACTTCCCGACTCAATAGCCATTGGGCTTCCCCAGTTCCTTAGGAGAGAAATCGGCAACCGTTGGCTGCCAACGCTTTTTGCCGAGGCGGACGTCCGCGTTTCAGAGTATTGGAAACTTGAAAATATGAGGAACAGGGAGAAGGCGGCGTGGGTCTACCAAGGAATACAAACTGCACCCAAGCCCGTAAGCAACTGTGGAGTCTGCGAATAGGCTGTACAATCAGTCGCAGTATCGGATTCGCAGTGTCTCTGCCCATATTGTTGGCGTGTCTGTTTGTGCTGCTTCTTCAGTATCCATGGGAGGAAGTGCCGCTGGAAGGGAAGCCACTCTCTCTTCAGGAGATCGCGCAACAACGCAGGGACGCAAGGTCTCGACGACACCTGAGCCTCGAGGCCGAACGTTTGTTGAGAGGTGTCGGCCAAGGCAGTAACTTCATTTGTGACGCAAACATTGCTCAGCGCCGTGAGGAAGGCTGCACGATCATGAATTTCAAGACTTCTCAATTGCGCGGCCGGTCCCCAGGTGGAGGGGAAGCCCCTGCCGAAACTTCATCAACATGTGCAGTGGCAGTCCCAGGCACACGAGGTATCCGCCGTGTACGTTAGCTTACAGTGAGACACGGCTCATTGATCACAGATATTCATGACAGTCTCTTGGCCTGCAGACGCCACACTGATTTCTGTTTTCGGTGTTTCGAAGATGTGTAGGTACTCCCGTATGTGCCATTGGAGGCCATATACATTAGAGAAACTATTAGTACACGCGACAGTGCTGCCGCTCTCCTGCTCTGGTGGACTACCAAACAGGATATCTTCCCAGCCGGCTTAGGAGACCGTGTAGAAGCGCTTATTCTGGCTATCAGAGCCACTTGGTGAAAAGCCGGCGTTCCTACGGACAATGCAGTCGGCGTGGGCCCTCAATAATGCGCCAACATGTCTGAATGCGTCAACAACCCAACTTCTCAGGGGCATCCAGGAAATTCTCCCAGTACAAATTACTCGGTATTCGCTCGGATCTCCATGAACGCTTGCCATGTGGCCCTTTTCATTTACGCTGAAGCCAGGAGAATAGCCGGATGAATGAAGCACCACTGCCTTTTATTGGGGAACCTTAGTTCCCATTTTGACTGAATGCACTTAGAGAAGACAGAGGAAGGCGAGCTAGCCCTTGTCAACTCAAGACATAAATGAGGGAGGCCGATAAGACACCTGGAGAACTGGCGCGACAAACTTTCTCTGTGCATGGCACCCCTGTTAAAGAGTTGCAGCTTCTTAAGCTTATAAGGCTTGAATAGGGTGGTCATTCCCAATGCATAGTAGAGTAGAGCGAACCGTGCCTGTCGGACCTTACTCCCCAGACATAGTACTTCGGTTGCCACCCCTTCCTCCCTCTCATCCTCCTCCGCTGGAGGCGCAGCGAGGTTCAGAAGCCTGCGGTCTCATCAGGTTCCCTTCTTTATATTCAAGGTGCGCACAACAGGAAGTGCATGTGTCACGGGACCAACCCAAATTGTCGCTCCCACAGCTGCCAAAAAGTCTGCAGAAGCGGTGAGCACGAAGCACCACGGGTCCAGTCGGCACCCGGCAACCAGGGCAGCAAAAGAGATTCCTAGCATTGGGCCACCTGCAAACAGCATACATGCCCTATACATGTGCACCTCAAATAGTATCCTTACCAGCCAAAAATTCAACTCCATGTAGTTGCGACGAGAAGCGCCTGCTCATAAGAAGGCGCGTGCGCCTCCCAGTGCTTACCCACTACAGTGCAGAATGGAAGGCCCGCAACAACGGCGAAGAGAAGTACCGCCAAGTTTAATCTTTGTATATGCCTCAGTTCAAGGTAAAATCCTGCTGAAGTGCATACGGCGCTGACAGAATAAACGACAAAACAGCAGAGAAACTCCGCGACAAATGTATCAAATAGCAAACTGAATGCGCAGAAAATCTGGTAGGACCAGACTGGACCTGACTGCAACATGTGCTGAAGGCCCAACGTGAATGTCGCAAACATCGTAGAGCAAGAACCGATAACTGTAGTGACTGTTTGAATAAAAGCGGATGCGAGAGCCTTTTGTCTGATTGTCCCTGCCGCGTCCATGATATCCACAAGTATCGAAGGCTCCGCTTCCCTATTCTCTAACAGGCGAAAAACCTCCTGAGGCAGGGGCAGAATGCCGCCGAACGGATTTAGCCCACTTAAGAATGCTATGAGTAGCCCGACTGTCATAGCACCTAAGAGTCCCGAGATTCCACCGAGCAACCACATGCCTGAATAATCCACCCACAGATTCGCTATATGGTAGGTATGAAGGACACGACTGACTGGCTAACGGGAGAAGTTTCAAGCGTCAGCTGGCCTCAGTATATTGGGGGTCTAACTCCTACGTTTTGTAGTCGGTGCTAAGGAAGAGCCGCTAACTGCCATTAATCGCTTCTCTTGAACTGCCGCAATGAAGGCTGCGCCAGCATCCGCCGTGCATTTGAAACCAAAAAACTCCATCCAAGAAGCATTGGATACGAAGACACAGAGAACCGTTACTGCATTCGAGCTCCACTTGCTGAATGGGGGATTCCGTTTCAATATAGGCTGTAGTATTGCTGGCACGAACGCAATGTACGCGTGAAATGCCATGCTAGTAATGTAGTTCTGGAGGAAGTAAGCTGAAAGTGATGATGGAGAGGCACATTTTTCCGTTGGCATTTCATCTGCGTTGATGCCATTCAGCACTTCAGCTTCCGGTAAATTATTGTTAGCCTCTTCACTGGGATGAATTTGGATCGGAGGGCTTCGCGGAGTCTTTCGACTCTTGGGAGGCTTCCGTGTGCTCATGGTCTACAATATTGTTGGCGAACCAGATCTAGATAATCTGCAGGAGACTTCTGGATGCTGGTTCAGTTCTTCTAGCTACAATCGCCGCAATAAGTAAGACTCCACAAGCGTGTCTCACTATCGGGCCTTTAGTTGGACTCAATCGCGCGGCGCGTAGGTTCCCTAGCGCTAAATGCCCTATATTGCGAGCTTGAATGACGAAAAGTAGGGCTAAAAAATAATTGTTTATCGCAATACAAATATAAAAGCTACTGATGGCTTTATACCGGCAGTCTCGCTTGCACCGGGCCAGCGGTTCCCGCCGACTGGGGGAGGTCTTCGAACAAGAGATATCTGCTCAGCATAGCCCCTTCCTGTTAAATTCTTACTGCTCCTACAAAACATTTTCACTTTCTTGCGTTGAGCTATGCAGGACCTCCCGGAAAAAATAGGTGTTGCTGCCTACAGAGTGTGGGTGACTGCATGCACACTCCCCTGCCTCGGTGCGAGCATTAGCGCCACCTCATCCACACTCAGCCGCGATCTGCTTCCGTACACAGCAAATGTGGAATTTCTCCTTTACTGCCTTCACCAAGCGTTGCTACAGGTGTTGCAGGAATGTTCTGGATAGCCGATAGTAGCCTTGCCAACAACCCCCTGCTCGAAACTTCTGTTTCTAAGATATTCACACACCACTTTACTCCAGATTTAGGAGCGTTTAAAAACGCTCAAGAAGAGTCGAGTCGCAACAACCTGCGTTGCTACCGAGACACTACGTCGCAAAGCCTGCTCTGCGGATGACCCTGGGAAAACGAAGTGACTGGGTATCAAATGAATATGAGAACTTTGTAGCGGAACCACCTGGATGCTAGCGGTGACGCCTTGAATGAACAAAAGACAACTCGTAGCGAAGCGACTAAAGGGAACTGCCCACAGTTGCACGACAACCCCGGTGTGAAATAATTAGTTAGTCTTGGATCTTTCGACAAGCGCAACGCATATCACCAAACCATGGCATGAGCCTTCCTCCTGTATACTGGAGCAAGGTTAAGAAGGGTAAGTGGCCCTATCTGAATACCATCCGCTCCCTGAAGGGGACGTTATGTGCACTTCCTGACACCCATACTCATTGGGTTCGTGCACTGAAATGCACCAGCCCAGCAAATTGTTCTTTTGGAGGCTTGCATATCCCACTATGAGTATACGTAAACTGCGCCTTGTTCCAATCCACAAGACCGAACCCTGCTAATTGCCCACCTGCTGCTCAACTAACGCAGGAAGGGTAGAGACATCCAATGGTACACGCGTAGAAATCTACAATCCTTTAAGTGCGGAAGGGTTTGCCATTTCATCTTTCCATACTTACTACCCCAAACTGGTGCTAGTGCTTACAGAGCATGAGCATAATGGGCAAGAACTCGGGGCATACTGATATAGGCTTCAATGACATGCTGCCTTCATAAACCAGTTGCCAACTATCAAACAAAGCCGGCAACACATGCCAATCGCTTCTTTGTTCGATACCCTATTCGTGCAGAACCAAAGGGCAAGATGAGCTCGAATAGACGACAAAAGAGCATAATGTTCAGGATATCCTGAGTCAGACCCTGTGCTACCCCATCGCTACTAGCACATGCCTAATGGCACTCCATGCCACAACGGGAATAAAATGTACATGCGGAATACCAGAGGAATCTAGCTACTTAGCTCTTGGCTGCTCCATCCAAGACCATGAGGCTGTGGACGTTGCCCTCTCTCTGTGCCGCGGCGGATCTGTTAAACGCAGGAACAAACACACTGAAAAATTAAAAATATTTATGGAGGTGATAGCCTAAATACGTCAAATGAATTCAATGATGGTGCAGTAAATGCAACAAAAGGTGGTATTGGCTGACGTGGTGTTGGCTGACTGCGTTCCCTGCGCATACCCCAAACATTGTCTACTTTCCTCAACTACCGGACCAACTACCGGATATGATCTGGTTGCTTCGGTGCAGGAAAGATTGCAGAAATGTTTCCCTACCGGACGTCAAATCGGACTTGGCCAGAGTACAGCTGATCGTGAAGTGCGTGAATGCTTGGAACTCCTGCATCCTGAAATCCGTGTTTCACCCCTTGCATTAGATAGGGTATAAGGTTGCGAATGGAACCTTTATCAACCAGGCACCCTGTGACCCCCTGGGCCACCCGAATCTTCTGACCTTCGGCGAAGTACCGCGCCGCTGAACCGCCCGACGTGGAGGATGTCGGGGTACCACTGCCGTCAGCTGGAGGCTGCTGACTGGTCCCGGATGCAGCGCGCATAGCTTCTATGCTCCCCATGCCACGGTAACTTTTCACCCGAGCCCCGTTATGGAAGTAGTAAGCCCCTGGTGCTTCTTCCGTTGCTGCTAAAAGAGATCCAACCATCACAGTGCTGGCACCTAAGGCTAGAGCCTGCAGTTATGCATGAAGCACACCGGAAATACTGAGGACGACGATTTTGCATGCGCGTTTACAAACAAGATGAACCAGGAGCTAAATAACGCGTACAATTTGTACGAATGCTGTCTTCTGAGAAACATCCCTATAGATTAATATACTACAGGTTGGGCTCACTTTGACAACATGGCCTGAGTTCTGTATTCCGCCGTCCGCAATACAAGGGATGTTTGCCACCTCCCTTGCATACTTGCTGACATGGTACACAGCAGTGGCCTGGGCTCTTCCCACAGCGCAGACGACCTGAAAATGTTACCAAGACAGAGGTTAAAACGAAGCCATCCCCCCAGCACTAGCGTGTAGAGGCGCAATAGCTGTGGCAGGCTGCGGCCCTGCGTCACCTTTCCCTACCTGAGTAGTGCAAATTGATCCGCTTCCCATGCCAACCCGCAACGCGTCGACTCCCGCGTCGATAAGAGACTTTGCTTGCCGTGCCGTAACCACGTTTCCACCAATTATCTGCAAGTGACTCAGTCACCCAAAAGACGGAAATCACCGCAATTCTAGGAGTGCAGGTTGAACGCGGACTCTTATTTACAGGATTATGAATCCAGCCATCGTTGCAAGGGGCAAACTGGGAACATTTCGTTGGCACAAGACAACTGGCTTACCTGAGTATTAGGGTAAGCCGACTTGAGCTGTTTTACGAGATCCACCTGAAATACAGAATCACCTTGGCTGCTATCGATGACCAAGACATCAGCTCCAACTTGCAGCAACGCTTTTGCCCTTTCAAGTTCTCCTGGCCTGCAGGAACGCCCAGTTCCGCGGTTGGATCAATTCTGCGCGTGTGGGTGTTTCAGCAGAACGGAGTTCACGAAGTGCCTGTGTTAACAGCCTCGCGCGTGTCATAGCCAGCCTGGTCCTTACCTTGTGGAAAGAGCTGCACCCACTAAAAGCTGCTTGTTCGGGTCCTTGGAGGCTAACGGGTACTCCCTATTCTTTTTCAGATCATTACGAGAGACTAGAGCGACCAGTTCGAAGTTTGCATTCACAATGGGTAGCTTCCCCTTTTTCGACTTCCTCATAATCTCGTTGGCTTGAGCAAGATCAAGTGGCTCGTGACCTACAATAAGATCCGTTGTCATGACTTCTGAAAGCGGGGTATGCCTGTCCGTAATGAAGTCAATGTCTCTTGACGTTACGATTCCAACAAGTTTTCCTCCAAGGGTCCCCGTTGATGTGATGGGCACGGAACTATACCCGTATTTCTGAAGAGACGACAGCAAGCCACAGCATTCTTCACCAACTAACAAACATGCCGCTCGGGCAAACGACCACTTGCTCTGAGCTCGACTACCAAACCGTACCACAGTGTAAAAAACCAACAGCCCTGCAGTAGAAACTGCGCAAACTCCAAAAGTCAATCGAATTGGCTTGGAAACTTAGAAGTGGCAGCATTGACCCTCTGTCTTCTGCCTGTTGAGCCCGGGCAAGGTTTTCGCTGCCCACCTTCTTGATGCAATCAACATCGTGAACCGTGTCCGTTGGCTTCAAAACAAAAGGCTCAGTTATAAATCCATTCTCGAATCGCTTGGTCTTCCGCACTTGCTGAACCTGCTGCGCTACTTCCATATTGTTGTGAATAATACCAATTCCCCTATAACGAACCACACGCACTTGAATTTCATTTTAGCTCCACCAGCCCATTTAGTAACGTACTATTGTGGTTCTTGTGCAGCAAACCATGCACTTGCTAAACAACAACTGACACGTCCAGCATGTGGAGCTCACCCCATAAGCGCCACGCCAATAGCCATTCTATGCTCGGTAACCGTGTCCATAGGGGAGGAAACTAGTGGAAGGCGCAGCGTGATGCCCCTAGTTAGCCTCGTGGTCAGGTCGACAGCATCCACGCCAAACCCAATATGTCCTACACGCCGACGATCCATGCACGCAAGCATTCATTTAACATAATATCCTGAAGGGGGGAAATGCAGATGCTCAGCGCCTGCTCTGTCCCTAGTTCCACGAAAAAGTCGTCAAAAATGCACTACAGCGGCCTCACCAGGCATTAGTATGAGGTCGTCATACGTGAAGCCGTATACTGTCGAGTTAAACACCTTTTCTGCATCCCACCCGTCCGCCATTTTCCTCACGTTAAGCACAAACACCTACAACGGTCCACACATATCCCATAACTGAAGTGGCGAAGTTATGCTTGGCATACGAAAGTAGACCCTCAACCACTCATACATCGTCGTCGGGCACTTAGCACGATAAGTCCTTGACAGCGATTGAGCCGTCCTACAACCTCCATAGATGGACAGAATTAACCACAATTCCCTGCTGTTTTCCCCGCACGGGCACCGCAAGGCAACGAGGCTCACCGGTGTCCAGGAACCCTCTGTTGTATGACACACAAGAAGTGGAAGAAATGGGTAAATGTGGAATCGCTTGATGCTCGGACTGCTCCGGAAGGGGGGAGGTTGCTGCAAATCTGATGTATACTGGATCTCAGTAGCTGATTTACGACGACGGGCGTGTAACACACCCAACCTACATCAAGTTGAGTTGTTAGCTCAAATTGTCTGATAAAATGCAGTGTAAAGAATAACTTGCGCACGCTATGCAAGATTTAGAGACGATATCCTTGGCACAGTGATCGGCCGTCAGGCCCCACAACCAAATCGAGGATCTGGGAGGTTACAGGTACCAGAGGAACCCTGGAACTAAAGGAAGCAGTCAAAAATGATTATGAAATGCAGTAGGAAAGGAATCGGGCCATTTAATGTAGAATCTATCGAAAGGCATGTGCACACACACGCCTTCACGAGTGTCTCGGTTTTCCGAGGCGCAGGCTGTAGTGCACAGGCCCTACAGTGGTTCAACCTGTGACACCTCCAGCGGTCTATTTAGTGGAATGAAATGATACAACATAAAATTAGTGATAATTTATAGCATTTATGCATGGAATATGGCATACAGTCTTTGAGCTCTAACAGCCCATCATGGCCGTGGGGCTGGCTGGGATGCTAAGGCCAGCTTCGGGGGTCAAGGCGAGACAGATCTATTTGGGATCTCCTTTTCATATAGGGTGAATGGAGTTGTGTGTTTTTCGTTTATTAAACTTGATTAGGGTTATTGTAATTGTACGAGTCCGGATTTCGTACTTAGCAATTTACGACTTCGGTAGTCGTAGCCGAGGGCGAGCTGTTTACTACCTTGGGGGGCTTCACCGGGATATTTTTCCTTCCACACTCCTAGCTGCGTAGACAGTTTAGCTTCTAAGGACTCTTGGTGTCCATCTGGGCTGGGGAGTTTTACACTTATGTAACTACGCGCTGGCCTAGGCACATATGCAGGAACCCTAACACGCCGAACCATGCCTCCTACCAGCCAGAATATTAACCACGGCAGATCAACTTACCAGAGCCGACAGGCTGATTGCTTCAGATGAGGTTGTGGTGATACGATGGACACAGAATTGACACAAAATGCACTTCAACTGAATGTCAGCGATTGCAATGAAGCGTACCCACTGGGAATCCTTCTTGGTAAAGGCAGATTGGTATCTAGAATGGCCTGGCAACCTAGCTTCTTTGACACGCAAGACATGCTGATTATTTGTCCGTTTAACAAAGTGTTTGAGCAAAGAAAAGACCGACAGACTGCCAGTAAACGCCACAGGGCCAATGCCGCACCTAACTGACTTTATTTTTTACAGCCGCTTAGCTTGCTGGTACCTCGCTTTTGACAGCTGTGGTCTTAAGCTAGAAGCCGTCCCTAGATGGTATTTTGGAGAGCGCTTCTTAGATAATATTCTTCACTAACAGCAGCTGGAGAGAGTTCCAAATCACACAAACCCATGCAGCTGGGAACACAGCCTAGAAAGGGCGAATCTCTGCGAATCACACGGTCACCATGCACGTGGGGCCTCATCCTCGAATGTTCCAAACCATTCAGAGCAGCCAAAGAATCCTTGGCGCTCACCGTGAAAATTCGCAATGCCGGAAGACAGATACATCAACCATCAGAGATGCCCACCGCTTTCACCGAACTGACAGCGCTGCTTCCTTAATGGCACAGAGCCTGTTAGAGCACGAATCTCAGAAACGGAAGAACTATCATTTAGACGGTCACCATAATAAAACGCAAGCAACCCTTCACCAACATGACGTTAAATCAGGCAGCTACACATGCTTGTTCAAGGCTCCCGACTAAAGCTCCAGAGTGCAATTCTTGGGGCAGTGGCTCCACTTCACTCGCGTCGCTCCACGAATCTTGCTCGTGCCCCTTTACGGTGACTACCAGTGCAGAACATAAATCCCACAACGCGAACGTCTAATGCGATATATACTGAAAATGCTACACGTATTTAAATACTAACCTTGAGGGCGTGGCCCTTGCAGATCCCATTCAGCCTAAGTTCGCGTTCAATTATACTGCACTCAGCAAGAAGAGTGGCTACGCTGGAACCTCAGGCACTGCAACTCTGATAGAGTTGCAGTGCCTAAAGCTGGATGGCGCCAGTTTGGCAGCAAAGAAGTAGAGTTCGCAGCGAGGATCGCAGGGTTCACCTTCGACGCACGTTAGTTTTTGAAGAGGTCATATGAGGCATAGAATCCTCCAAATTGCATTTTGGTGTTCTCTTCGGAGCTCTTCGGAATGTCCACGTTTGCCTTCTTAACCTGGACAATCGGGGGTGTAATGCTGGAACAATATCTGTTCTTGAGTCTTGTTGTAATGCATATTTACTGCAACCACGGCTTCAAATGCAAGCCTGGACGTTTTGTTCTTCTCGTTGGCTCTGTCCCTTGTTAGATGGGGTCCTTGGTGGGTCCAAGAGTAAAATGATCGAAGCACGCTAAATAGTATGCGCCCTTAAGCTTAAGACAGTGGGGCCGAATGCACTATAACCGATGACACCAGTTGGGGCTCATGCAGCATGCCGAGAATTTAGGACATCATGAATGGCTATGTATCAACTTTAAGACAGAGTTGGGGATAGTGCAGACTCGACTATAGTGCAGCAACCTGTCGGCCCAGCGCTGCAACGAGGTTGACTGTAGCGTTTTCCGCTGTAATCATGCTTTTTGGGATCCACCCAAGACCCCGAAACCCATACAAGTAATAACCTAATTCTATGCTACAGATATGCATATACATGGCAAATTCTCGTTGAATTACTAGTTTGGCCAGGAGGGCTCAACACAAAACGTGGCGGTAGCAACCTGTCTAGGGCAGTTCGTGGTTGGCGTCATTCAAATAGCCTGTCTCGCGTGTTTAAGCAGTGTAGTGAGGGATCCATAACAACCGGTACACCGCGTGGAAGGCGACATAGTGTTGGCTCGTTCGTTAGCATGCCTAGACCAGTGTGACGAAAACAGATATTCCTTGAGTTATCTCCTGAGTTGGCTTATGCGCAGGTCCAAGGACCGTAGATATATCGCTTCAAACTAAAGAGCCAATGTGGAATCGGCTGTTCCTTTGTGTCAGCCAGCATCTCGGAAGGCTCAGTATGGAGGGGTAAAACTGTCAATGCAACCATTTCAAAGTCCCTTCAGTGGAGCATGGGAATTTACCCCTGCTTCAATCAACACAGTTTTAAGCCCTGTTTCATATGCCTAGTTAAGCACATAGAGGCGACCTAGTGGCTCCCCTGTCTCGTGATGTGTAACCACCACCAACGGCTCCGTAGAACTGCTGTGCACGAGACTCTTGTAAACGACTCAAGCACAAGAAACCAATCCTACGGAACTACTGAGGCTGCCTTCAAATAATGTCAGTACACGCATGGGAGTTTCAGGAGGATCAAAAATGGACCATAAAGTACTTACTGAATGAGGAGTGAGCCTGTGGGCTGTGAGGTGATATGTGCCCACACAAATACATTAGTGATCCCTGGCAGTCCAGTGAAAGGCATTTTGCGAAATGCTATCCCACAGCTGCCTCAGCAGATCATGAGATTCCCGGATATTGTTGGAGTTGCCGACAGCCCAGACTGTTTAAAAGATCTGGAAACCCAACGAGAAATGGCCTGAAAACAAAGTCCTGTACAGTGTTAAAATGGTTTGCAGTCTGGTACCACTGTGGGATTGACAGGCAACCCAAACCGAAGACGCTTGCCCGGCACACAGCCAACATTAGCTGCGCTGGGAGAATCCCACCTTGTCAAGGGCAAGCCTCAAGAATGTAGCTAGTAGCCTCCTTGTCGTCGAAGATAAAGCCAAGTAAGCGGCTGGTACTGTGCACGGATTCTGCTGCTGGATGCATCTGAGCAGTGGCAGCTGCTCATCTCCTCCAGCAGCGAAGAGGCTAGCGAAAATTGGAAAGGTAAGCCTGCAGAATAGGTTATTAATTCCTCAGGGGCACCATAATTCCTTATTTTGGAACAATTTAATACAGGACGCAGACTATACTATCTGGTGCCAAGTTTGCCCACCCGAGAGGATGAGGAGGACAGTAATACCAGATGAAGCAGTGGGCTTCTTGACTGGAACAGCGGATGCCCAATCGACTAAAGCCATCTTGAACCCCACGAGCCTCGGAGATGCCCGCCCCTTCTGGATCAAACACTCTCCAGACGTCTACTAGCGCAAAATCCGGTCTGAAGCACAGAACTTTATCGAGAACATCATAAGCAATGTAAAGCTGCTAATAATTTCTATCTGCCTGCAACAATGACTTCGCGTGCTGAAAAGCGAGAAAGCCAACACCAGAGTTTTTGATGTTATTGTTAACTGCTTGCCCATTTAGTTGCCGTAATTTGTTCTATTGGTATTTTTATCTCACAAAAGCTGAAGTGTGTGGAATAGTGAGCCTGCACGAGAGGGCCCAAAAGGGAAGCTCTTGCATGCCGAATTTAGTATGCCTCGCAGCCTATTGTAAGGCTCTAAGCTAAGACAACTAGACAGACCTTGCATTCAATTCTTTGAGTGTAGCCAGTAGTTGCTTTTCTTTTGACCCCTGAGCCTCCGCAGACCAAGACTGGAGCCACTGCATTCTCTGCGCGCAGGTGTCCGAGATCGTGTTGGGCGGCGCCATTGTGTCCCACGGCTGAAACATTCCATTTATTGGCCCAGAACAGGAGCGCTTGAGCCTGTTTGTGGTAGGTGTCCGCCGTAGAGTGCCAGCTGACAGAACCGGAGACACAATTTCGATGCCAGGAGTGTGATGGCTCCACCTACTTCCCACGTACTGCTGAGGCGAAAGCTCCGTCACAGCATGTATGTCATGTGTATGGTTGTTAACGTCATGAGGAGCCCTATCGGGAGGCGGAAGGAGGATTTGCGTTTCACCCGTTCGACCACATCTGGATTTCTGGAATGTGGAAGCTGAAATTGGCTGCACCTGCTGCTGAATCTTCTGCACCTGCTGCTGAATCTGTTGCTGAATCTCGCTGTTGAGCTGCTGCAAAAATTTACTGGGTAGACGTTGTTGCAGTCCGTTTGCGCCTTGCTCTTTCGTATGCGGGCGATGCTCAGGAGCGGCAGAACTCTCGAGGCCGGTGGCAAATGTGTTCGGCAGAGCGAGAAAAGAGGCAACGGTAGCCTTTGGACAAACTAACGGTGCGCAATGAGGGCACGACCCTGCATACAGGGGAGTACGCGTTTCCAGAGGTATGCTAGTAACTGTCTGGGGTTTGGTCGGTAGGGTGGTGGTTGCCAGCTTCGCGACGTTGTTAATGCTGCCCGTCATATGCATGCCGTAAGGTACGTTGTTTGGCTTTGAAATGCAACAATTGCCCATACTTTGTTTCCCCTGGGAACTCTCCACAGCATTTAACAAGGAGGAATGTATAGGGGCACATGACGCGGTAGAAGGAAGCAGTGCCCTAGTTTGATCCGTATGTGTGGGTTGAGAGGCATACGAAGACGACAGCGCACTTGGCCTAGCAGACGAAGCACGACCTTTCGAATTGCAGGTGCATATTTGAGCAGCTGCCCCCAGGGTGCAGCAATTTTCGTTTGCAGGTGGGCCACTGGGATCTGCCGCATGGAGCGGAATCTGGTGTCTCATTCGGTGCGCAGAGGTAGCAACACCTTCATGGATTGCGAAATATGGTGAACACAAAGGAGGGCCATAGTCTGCTGGCAAATATCTGTACATGTGGCAGACTTGCTCCTCGCTGCCATCTTTATTGTTCCATACTGACTCCCTGCCAAGATTTGGATTCCGACGGGCACAGTACGTAAGCACATTACAGCAGCAAGGTTGACGGTGTTGTTGCCTGGACCCTTTTAGTCTAATGTTTCCACGGGATTTGCGGAGGGGTACATTTGTTGGTGCAGTGGTCGATCCTCCGTTGAAAAGTTCCGCTTTACTTTTTGGGAGATGGCAAACTGAACAGACTGGCCTTGATCCAGTCCCAGCCGAAAGCACGCGAAGACGTTGGGTGGGACGGTTGCCAGCCGCGGCGTTCCGCGGCATCAAATCTGTAGAAGGGTATCGACCTTTTGGTGATGCACCTACATGTTGACCAGCTTGCTGCAAATGCTCCTTTTTGGATTTGGGGCTCAAGTGACAAGAATGCGAATCACTCTGCAAGCGAATGCAGTTTTTATTTTCCTGTGTTGACGGTGGAAGGGGGCCAAGCGATACGAATGAAGTAGGTAACCTGCAGGCGGATGGGGTACTGCAAAACGGGAAAGGCAGTGACTACACACTATGAGGCTCATACCAAACAATTCTGTTTGCGGAGACTCACGGGGTTGCGGAAATATGCTGAGTGCACTTGCACGCCACCTCAGTGTGGAGAAACTCGACTGCCCAGTCAGCTGCAGTAAGGGATCCTTTGCTTCTCCTGCGCTCATGGGTAGATAGTGAATACAGGCAAGGCGACTGCGCATCCGTGGTGACTTTCTTCTGAATTTGTCCGCTTGCTTTTTCTGGCCATGCAACTGTCGCTACGGCAGTCAGCAAGAGGCTAACAACTCACCGGTCTAATCTGTGGAAGACTCTAGACACAGCAGAGAGCGCGGGCTGCTGAAGGACTGCCATTGTTTTGGCTAGATCAGCTGCATTACAGCCAAGAGCAGATTGATGCACTCTTTCCAACGATAAATGCTGGTTCTACCATATGAATGTATGGCTTAGGGCCTCAAATCTATTTTAAAACGCCTAGTGTTCGTCCCTATCTCCCACTCCCTTACATACGCAAAATTTGGACCTCATTCATTGTAGCCTTACACACGCTGGCAAACACCTGTCTAGCTTGCCTTCCGTCACAGTCCCTGTCTTGGAAGTGTCTATGCAGCTAAACAGGGTACAAGGCACACACTGGCCCCTACACCTTCCACGAGCTGCTGTTGCAGCAGCTGCGACGTCTGCTGCTGCTTCAACCTCCAAAAGACCCATATTTGCAATGAGTTCCTCCGGCCCTTTCTGGGATACAGTTAGTGTAGCCAGCTCGATATTTGAAGCCTCACATGGACTAACAAACATGCTTGGCCGTGTCCATCGCAAAAAACTGCAAGTAGAAAAATGGAACAGAGGATGTGGCAAGCGTATGCAGTGGCTTTACCCTGGCTCTGTAACACGAAAATGATGATTAACTTGTTATGCTGCCGAAAGGTTAAAGCCCTGATCTGAATACGCAATGCGGGAGTTTGTTCTGACTCAGCCAGAGACACGCCATCGTCTTTGGAAGAAACCCTTGCTGCTAAAAGACGACCATCAAGCCCATCAGCTCGGACGCCATAGAGGCGGAGCAGCTTCACCCAAGCATTCGCTGAAGTATTAAACGCATAAGCCTCTAAACAATTGTCGTCTCCCAGCGGCTTGCTGAAGGGGACGGGCCCACACCAGAAGAGGGCAAATGCAGCAAGCTAAGCTGAGATATTCCAGGAGTGTGTATCATTATTGATACCGCAAAGGTGTGTGTCACAGTCAAGGCAGCGCTAGCCAAACAAAGCGAGGGTGTGGGGTACGCGAGTGGAGGGGCTAGCCTCTTGCCTTCACAAGTGTGGAGTTTGCATTACCATACAAGCGAACACTCCCATGATCTCGAATAGCGGCGTACAGATGAGCAGGGGAGTAGGGTTGGGAGCGCCGTAGCGCTCTGCGCAGACGGTCCAACTGACCTCACAAACAACAAACATTGCTGGTGTATTAGCTGTCTTGCGTTTTAGTCCGGCCAAAGTTGCTACAGTATTTAAATGGAAGGCAAATCATTTCGAGATTCCTTTACTTGCTGTTCTACGCATGCTAGACGCCAAAGGATGGAAGCAGCTGCTTGGCCAGGGTCTGACTCTCCAGTCATTTTCCACCAGGGAGTCGGCCGGAGCTAGAATATAGAAATGAGCCTCCCAAACGGGCCAAAAATAGTTTGGAGTATGCACTTAATTACCATAAGGGCTCTGCGCTTCAGCGCGGTTGGCCAGCATCATGATGATTCGTCGCTTCCCACTCTCTTCCCGCTCAGCTTTCAATTCGTCCCTACGACCAAAACGATGTTCTACCATGTATGTCACGCCTTTTTAAGCTTCCGCTTGTCAACTCATTGAGTTGTGTGAGTTGTATGGTTTTCCTGGAACAGATCTTGTGGCTAAGTCCGGCAAAACCCTTGAATGGAAACCACTGCTGGAGGCTCGGGAACAACTTCCCACGGAAAATATAGTATGCGCTTCAAAAACATCGAAGCTAGCTACCTAATCTGGAAATTTGACTAGAAGGTGCCCAAGACTACGTGCTACCGGTATTTGTTTCGTCTCGGCGTCCTCGCCTTCCCAAAAGTGGGATGCAGGTCTGAGGCGCCCAACTTGAATTGATATTCGCTTCTAGCCTTGCAGGGACAATTCAACGTCCACTGCAAGACGTAAACATGCTAAAATACAACCTACTCAGGCCAGCCAAAAGAGAAGCCGCTACTGCCGGCTGGAGCATCGCTGCACAAATCACACGTATGACGTTTTTATAGTGCTGGAGAAGCGCTTTTTACAACACAGGCAACCCGCGATTCACGATAACATAAATTAAATGTCTTCACAGACATCTGACGTGTATTGACCGGTCACGGCTCCACGGTCTCCGAACGCATCGCTCATGCTCGGCCGGTGGGGCTGCCCGACAGATGCATGCATGTGCTGGTGAACAGGAGGCGTTGTTGTGCTGCTGTATGAGGTGAGCGCTAGACCGGACGTGAGAAAGCACTAGTTAATTTGCATCAAAGATTCAAGAGACTAGCCACAGTCAACCCGTTAATTTGGGGGACTGCGTCCCATCGAAAATTCTAGTGGAAGAGGCGGACGAAAGCAACTAAACCTTCCAATATATTTCTGATTACCTTCGCAATATTTTGCTCTCATCTACTGGTAGGACGGTTAGTCAGAAGGTATAACAAACATATGGTAAGTCGAACGCCCATTCGACTCATTTGAGTTGATCGTCGTTTCTATCGAGGAGCGCAACAGAGGAAGAAGAAAAAAAAATGTCGTTCACGAGCAAGTGTGCCGTTACTTAATTGTTCCCCTGTGTTCACTGCGTGCTTTAATATGACGCGGAACAGAGGAGCTTGTAAATCTCCGTGTCTACGGGAGTCGGCCAGCTCGGGGTGGCCTCAAGCGCCATTGGAGCTGCTTCGACTTTGCTGCAGAGACAAGAACCTGTACTATATTAATTACCTACATAACGAATATCTTTCTGGACTTGATGAAACACAGCTTCTTACGCGGTAATTTGAACAGGCGCCGCATGTTCTGCACTTGCCCCTGGCCATACCCACCAAGATCAAGCACGCCGTTCTTCTACATGAGCAGCCTGCTCTTCTCCCGTCGTAATTGAATTCTTTTTTCACTCCGGACGGTGCATTCACTAGCTCAAATTCCATACAGGTCTACTCCACCTTACGAAGGAAGGTAGAGTGCAATTGTTTGCCTATCGTCAGGACGTCTCTTGACCTACACTTCACCCGTGAACACGTTCATATGGTGGATCGGCAACAGTCTGCAATACTTCTAGCTGTGAGACAGTAATGATGTTGGAAGCACTAGTTTTACCTGGAGCTCCAAAAAAAAAAGGTGTACCTGGTGAACGAGAAGCACAACGGCCGTGCCTGCCCTTCTGAGCAGAGAAGAGCAGTAAAAACTGTAGCTGGTCTGGTGGACTTTTCGGACTAATGCACGCATACAGTGCAGAAGAGTTATTGCATTATTCCGTGACGCTTACATCACGGCAACAACTGCAATATTTGCACGGTCGGCACATGCGGCGATCTCTTTTGCGGTGAAAATGGCTTTGAATGGAGGGCCTAATCTGCGGAGCCCAGGTGGTGGGTCTCTGGGTGGTCCAATTATTTTAAGCAGCCAGGTCGCACGATTATGCTCCCGGTAGTTGAATTCAATGGGGGCGATGGCGTCTCGTGGCACTCCGACGCTTGCCCGGCATGTTTAGTGTCTGGAAGCCGCTACCGCTTTACTATCTTTTTCATCACTTCTGGCCACAAATATCCAATTAGGGGCCTCCGTAATTTCTGAATTCCCCCCCAACTTGTACAAATCCCACTAGGGTGAACCTAATAGGGCTTCCTAGACCTCGGTAGGTCTCGGGCACCAGCAGTCGTAGAATTCGATAACGCGCCTTCAGCTCTAGTTGGGCAACGGTTAGCCAAACTGTTTGGTTGAGCGTCAGCGTACGCTGGCCAACACACGTGTCTGGCGGTGCCGTCTCCTGCATCTCCTGCGGGTGCCGATATTTCAGGCAAATCAGGTAAGGGCTTTGCTATACCTTCGGCCTTGGTCAGATCCCCTCTTGGAGAGCTCGTGGGGTCGGTTGCTGCTGACATCAGGAGGCTCGGTGCGCTCGCTCAACCACCATTCTTTTTGCCTTACATCGTTTTCCTGAAGGCTGTGCCCAGGATGCCTTCGCTGTGCAGGATGGAAAAGGTCTTCCATGCAACGGAAGTACTGCCTGCCCAAAATCTACTTGGAGGTTTCAGCTGCTGCCACAAATATTGAATTTAGTGGCCATCTGCATCTAGAAGTACTGGGGTTTCGACTACAAATTTATGTTAAAGTTAGAGGCAGGGGTAGTTGACGGTAACGCCTGCGTTTTTCCTCTTCGTAGCTTCATTCCTAACTGTGCAGGCTGAGCTCCACAGAATATGACATGGGTAGCTTCGCTCACCAAATCGCCAATCTTAAACAGTAATTCCTCAGCACATTTTTGAAGCGCGAGGAGCGCGAGTAGGGGATAGGACTTGCATATACTTACTTGGGTCTTCCTGAAACTTGAGCTAGAGATTACTTATTGAATATATCAGCCTTATGTTCGCTATTTTTATATAAGGAGGATGCTGGGCTTTGATACATGACGCGGACGCCATGTACTGCCAACTGTCGTGCTGATGAGGTCCCGACATTCTCCTCATTCTGGTGCACCTTGTCCGAAAATCGAGATGTTCTATGTTGGGCCGAAATTAGACACTACCGCATTACTACACTGAATAACCCATGTAACCCAAGTCGAGAGCATCAGTAGCCTGCGTTACCATACTGGGCCCTTGAACTAACGCCTGAAAATACTCATCGCCCGTTTTGAGTCCACTGCAGCCTGAATCCGCCGCATATATATGGATGGTACTGGCTAATCCATATTAGGGACATTGCACAAGTGTGAATGTTATTAAGGAGGTATTAAGCATGTAATGCGTACGATACCACGAGTTTTGCGGAACTCAAAATTAGGCGATTAACTTTTAGATACTCAACAAGGAGGATGACAATTGTGTCCCTGAAGTGCTAATGAAAAATGATTTCAGATTTCACAAACAAATTCCCAATTTTTCACTGACTGAAAGGGCCTGCAAACAGCTCAACGCTTGTGAGCGGCGGAAGCGGCGGTGTATAGCAAGCCACGCGCGCACTTGTGCAACCTGGCCACAATGCATGAATTTCGGTTCAAATAACCACATGTATACATGAACAGGTCTACGGAAAGCGAGTGAATTTACTGCGAAGCTGAGTCCCGAAACACAAGGCACCAATGGCTCCCCCACAGAAACCGCAAGATCGACGTTATACTTAGGTGCTTCCTCTGCAATACAAAACCATAAATATCCCATTATGTTGAAGCAGCAGTTGAGTTGTTGGAAAATTCCCACTATTTACATTGATGACCATCAACTGCCGTTGCAGCTGGGACTCCTCAACGCTCCTCGTGGCCCAGCTGCATTGCCATGGGCTTGCCTGCTCGTTGGGTGCTCGAGACTCATTCTCTGCTTCACTCGATGTCTTTTTAAGTGTAGTGTGGGTATCGATTTTTAACAGATCCTTGTTTAATGGCCACTTGAAATCTTCTACAAGCCCTCAAGTACTGCTGGCTTGGGCTATCTGCGAGGGCGCTGTCGTTCCCGCGGAGATAGCTGTTCCGCATGCTTTCAGGCCTCCCCTTGACTTGCTATTGGATATAAAGGAACTTTGCACTGCTGCTTGAGAGCTCTACATGAATCTGAGGGTGCTTCTTTATCTCAACGGGGGCGTGGATACATCGGTCGTTGTTCGTGCACGTAGGCAGTCTGGGCCACGTGCCGGCAAGGTTGTGGATTCCAACAGTAGGATGCCAATCGCTTGCTACTTTTTACATAGCACTGTTTGCCTGCTAGCGATTCAAACCTCCGGTTGTTACTCGTGGAACTAGAGGCCAGTTGGCATAGAACAAGTCGATGCTCAGAAGGGTGGAAAGCGGAGAACAACAGGGTAGGCTGATTATCTTCTTCTTCCTTCCCTTGTAGGGCTTAAAAAGGGTGAATACATTTATAGGGTTAGGTACTAGGCTGGCTGGCAACATGAGCCGAATGCCTTCACCACTGTCATGCGCAGGAAGACGGGGGTTGTTTATGGCCAGAGGTGCAAGCAAGAACCCACGCTGTTGACGCTTTTCGGAAGAAGATGATGCAGCCCGATGAGCCAGAAGTTTCTCCAGGTCCAGAGTCGAATTCAGAGTCGATTGAGAAACCTCGGCAAACGACGCATAAAGGCAAGTTGCAGTTGCAGGCTTCCGCCTGCCCTTGGAAGAGGTCTTGGAGCTACCCTCAGTGTTTACTCCTAGGATGGGGCTCTATTCTGAGCTTTTTGCCTACGCCGGGACGTATGTTTATTTGGCAATGCTTTGAAGAACACTTGCACACACTTACCTGGTGAACTTAGCGTTGAGGGCTGCTCTGCAGACATATCTGGTGGACGCTGCTGCTTTTGCCGCCTGGCTGGGGTACTGTTATGCTGTTGCTGCAGGATCTGATTCAGTTTCGGTACCCTGTCTTGAGGTGAGCCATAAGGGTAAGAAGACAGAAGACTCGCCGGACAGCACTTCACCACAGGGACCCCATAAGAACGGTTCTTCCGTGCGAGTGTCTCCTCGAAGTGCTAAGAAGACCCCGCGGGGCCACCAGGCAAGGTCCCTTCGGGGTCACCAGTCAAAGTCCAAGTCTCATCACGTTAGTTGCTCACGAACACAACCACGGGATTGCGGAACTCAAGCGTCTGGAGCTAAGGCCGCACATGAGCGCCAGAGACAACAGCCAAAAGAACAGAGGGAGCGCCAACACGAACGTTCGAAGGGGAAAACGGATGAAAAAAGCCAAGAAGAAGGGCAGCCTTCTGACCCAGATGCGTTGCCGCCGTCCCTATCGTTGGAGGCTCGTAGGTCCACGTACTTCAGCATATGTCTGAATTCCTCTCCCGATGAGCTAACTGTTGTGTCGTACAACTTGAACATGGGGAACTGTTGGGGCGTTTTCGACGATAACTGGAGAAAACGGGAGGCTGCCCTGATTCGCTACCTTCTTTGCTTAGAAGAGACACACCATCCGGATATACTTTTGATACAAGGAGCCTTTTCTACCTCGACGCAGCGCCTCTTGAGGAGGCTCCATAGGGAAGAGCCAATGTTTCCCTTCCAAACAAGAGTGGTGGGCGCTGACCCGGGATGTTGCAGTACTGAGAACGAGGACGGCTGTTGCTCATGTTGCGGCGACTGCTGGTCGTGCCTGACCCGGATTTCGAGCAAACCCGCTGGGAAAAACCAACCTGCAGCATTTGTGACGAGAAACGGCTGGGATTCTGTATGCGGAAGCTTCTCACGTTTCAGAGGAAATGGCGGGATTGTAATTCTATCCAAGTGGCCAATCCTGCGTCGTCATGCGTACATATTTTCTTCGTCTGCATATCCCCAGTCACTATACAATGCGGGGGCTGCTTTGGTTCAGGTGGAAAAGTGCGGAAAGGTCTACAACTTGCTTGCCATGCAGTTGCAGCCTGGGCCAAACAAGAACGCTCTACGCGTGTCTCAAGTGAAAGAGGTGATGGCCTGGGCTAGAACCGGTATGGAGGATGCAGAGAAAGTGGAGTTCGCTTCATGCGATGTTGATGCAGTCTTCGCTTCCCCAGGGGAGGGAAGTACGGGGACGGAGGGCTCTGTCGTCTCCAGTGAGATCACGAGCAAGCCCGAACGATCGGCCACGCTGAAGGAAGGTCTGCCGGAGCTTGAGCTTAGCAGTTCTCCAGGGATTACAGAACCAGAACTGGCTAAACCCAAACCGTGTGGTCGCCGTCGCCTTCCCGAGCTCCCTAAGGGCATTTTGAAGGCCACAGATCCCCTCATCATTGGAGGAAACTTGAACTTTCGTTTCTCAGCCGATCGCGCTTATCTCGCTGAAGCATTGGGATCTGATGGTTTCAGTGCCAATTTAGCTCTAGAAGATGCATCTGTCGCACAGCCAAACTTCGACACGGTCAACAACGATACATGCTACCAAGGTAGGGCCTTTGCGTGAACGTGTAGGGTGTATGGTGGGGATGTCATCTCGTTGCTTGCTTTATAGGCCAGTTGAGATTCTCTTCTATAGGGGCCTGTACTCACCTCGTTTTATACCATCCGTTCACAGTATCAGATGAGTGTTTCTAGAGCTTTGCTGACTTTCGTGTGGTGGGTTCAGGCCAGGGATGCCCGGAGAGTCCGAAGCAGGAGCTTCTGGATTACTTGCTAATATACTCTGAACACGCTGGTCGCGTTGCCCGTGGGCAAAGGACGCTGGTGGACTCTTCCCCAGAGAAGATCGCTTATCGCCCTTTGATGATGGGTTGCCTACCACGTGCGACATTGGAAGTTAGCCATGTCAGTGATTTCTTCCCCGTGTGTGCCACATTTGCTCACAATTCCGAGTAAGGGTTTACACGAATTGGTCTCATTGGGTTCTCCAGGAGAGGCTGTGCTGCCCTCAAGCGTAGGTGCATTTGCATCGCCGAAAACGTCTTTCTCCAGGCGTAGGGGAGTGTGTTGGCAGCAGCGTAGAACAGCCTGGAAAATGCTGAAATTATCTTTGTTGATCCCTGCTGTCGTCTAGAAGCGGGAGTGAACAGTTGCTCTCCATGCAACAAGACGAGCGAATACATCTGGGCGGGAGAGGGTGATTGCTGCGTCGGAGAGGGGTGGGCTGCAATTTTAAAATTAATTGCGGCTCGTCCTTGTGCGTGGCTGATAGGCAATCAACAAAATTCCAGTTGAATCTCCTTTGAACGTCGAAAGGGGGACTCACTTCAGTGTACTTAGTGCATTGTACCAGTATATGGAGCAGGTCGCACTCAAAGTGCTCTTCCAGTTCAAATGTGGCACATTCACATTTCCCCAGGTGCGATTCTTCAGACTCCCGCGCTGGCGTCAGCTTTCTTTTTAGTGGGAGTTTGAATCCTAACCATCCGTTTTTGCGGCAGTGCCTGCAGCGTCAATTTCCCCGACTAGGGGTTTTATTTCTTGCCCATACTTCTGTGGAATATTGCGAGTCAGTTGCTGTGTAAGAGGCTTCGGTCCTCCAGGGTTTCTAAAGCAACAAGGAAAGCTTTGCAAAAAAACGATTAAGAAACACACTTTCAGGTTAATCTAAATATCCCACATAATATTTTCAGCATTTAAATTTAAATGTACAACTACGTATCTAGTTCATTCAGCTGGCACACTTCAGCGGACACCCTTCGGCTTGGCCCAGTCTGGACTAAAGCGTAAATCCTTTGGTTTATACCGTACACTGGTCTTCCCCTACTCCCAGACTCTAGTACTACAACCCCTCAAGGCTTCTCTTGGGACCCGTCGCAGTATACAACACTTCGTGTGCAATGTTGCCGCATTGATGTTTCCACGGGATACAGGGAATGGTGGCGTTAGCCTCCATTTCCTGTATTCGCCGGCCTTCATGCTTGTAAGGTGATTGATAGGACTCTTGACAAAACAAACAGAAGAGCAGCTGCCCTTAACTTTGCAGCTTAAGGTCTAGCGCCTAGGAAGTCAACTTTCAACAAAACAAGTGAAAAAGCCAGTTGCACTTCAGACAACTGTTTGACTTTCCAGCTTATTTAATCACGCAAGAAGGGTCTCACAAGATGCGCCTGATAAGCGACAGCAATGTCCAACGCTGAAGATGCAGAAAACCACTGATATCCAACGCCAACGGGCAGTCTTTTTTTTTTCAGTCTTTGGGAATGCTCGCATATGACTGCACCCTTTGCGATGAGTGACTTCATGGTGACCCCTGGGACCTGAGATACATTTAAAAAAATTTTCGCAACCTAGTTGGCACGCAGGCAAGCAGGAATGCCTCAGCTGAACCTGTTGACGTATGTGTGTGTGTTGTAAACACTGGCGGAAGAACACGGTTGTCCGTTCTGTATGTTGCTGATATCCCCCTGCGTGTTCTCCGTTATGAAGTGGCGGTTAGGATCTGTCCGCAGCGAACATATTTTGGGAAACATTTGCTGGGGTTCCGCGGTGATGCGAGGGAAGCGTTCTCTGTTCCAAGTGTTGAAGCTGGGGGCTTCTACAGCTTTGGCTCGAGGAGGGTTCGGCCGCATGTGAATGTCCTTAAGAATATCCTCGTCGCTGGCGTTCCACATGTTCAACACTTCCACAGCAGACGGTCTTGATGATGGATCTGGGTCTAAGCATCTTGCAATGATATTCCTTGCAATTCCCTGAATCTCTGAAGCAATATCGGGGACAAGAGCACCGGATATAGCCTTTGACTTCAGCTTCTCATATATGACATTGGGGCTGTCGCGGTTGGATATATGCACATGCATAGGGCTGAGGAATCCGAACATCTCTTGGAAGACACATCCCATTGACCAGATGTCCCATTTCTCATTTAAAGGAGGTAGCTGTACAGTTGTTCTAGATGCCATGCATTCCACCGGGCTGCACCGTAGCAATTCTGCAGGGGCGTAGAACCATGTGGCTCCAGAAATACGAGATACACGTCCATCAGCTGATGCCTCTGCATCCCCAAAGTCGCAGAGCTGTATGGTCCAATCATCCCCTATCAGGACGTTTTCAGGTTTGATATCCCTGTGGACCACTATAGGCTTTCTTCCAGGGACGGGAACGTGAAGGTATGCCACAACTGCAGCGAGTTGGCGGCACATATACAGTCCGTTCTCCGGCGAAATGAATCGCCGCACAAGTGGATCGCGAGAATACTTTCGCGAGTGAAGGTCACTACCATTGACCAGTTGGGTAACTAGCCACACATCAAACGGCCCATGCACAACCCCCCCTATAAGACGAACCACATTTGGATGTTGACACATAGAGAGGATTTTCCATTCATTCAGTGTACGCTCCACCACCCCAGCGGGGTCAGTGGTGAGCATGTATTCCACAGGTACCTTAATGGCTACCTTACTTCCCTGGTGCGTCCCGACAAAGACTTTTCCAAAGCTCCCTTGCTGAATGATTGAGTACTCCAGCTCACCTCCAGACAACAATACCGAGTCGAAGGTCACGCTGCTGCTCGGCAAGGAGGTGGGCCCCCTTTGCAGTTCAGCAAGAGTCTCCATCAGATCCCAGAATCGTTCCGTCCCGTAGACAGTTACCACTTCTGCACGCTGGTTGTCAACATGCTCCTGGGCATCTTCTCCGTTTTTCCGACAAGCTGTATGCAACGGTTTCATAAGAGGTGACAAGCTTCTGGGACTGCATCCCAATGCAGCGGCAGCCTGCTGTACCGGCGAATTCAGCTCGTTCCACCCAATGTGTGGCAGCATGGCATTTTCGCCACAGGATGAAGTCTTTGTAAGTGCAACGCCAGGCAATGGTTGAGCGTCAAATGAACAGTTTGCAGTCCCTGTGGCTTGTGCAGGCGCTCCTTGAAGTTGGTGGGACATAGGCATATGCGCCTTCCTCTTCGACTCCATATGTTGCGCGTCCTCAAGTAGCTGATCCTTCCATTGCACGTTGGGGGAACAGCACGTCCTGGGGCTAAAGCAACGAGAGACTGAGCTTTCCGGGCCCCCAGGCGATTGTTGAAAGCTCCCCATGCCTTGCCACTCTCCTCCTCCTGTTCTCTGCACATTTTCCCAATGCGCAGTGGGAGGCTGAGTTCGGGTTTGACATGACAACCCCGTCAACGATGTAAAGGCCTCTCCAGAAGGGTCCCTCTTAGCCGCCTTGTCAAAGCTGCGCGTAGGGAGAAGGGTAATGCTACTGGCGTCCTCAGGCCTTCCGTCCCCAGCCTCTGAAGAGGTATTTCCAAGAGAAAGGTTCCTGGAGGGGACGAAAGAATGAGCCGACGGGAAGGGAAAACGCTTTGTGGGTCCAACACGTGGAAATGGGGCCCTTGTTGTGGATGCTGCTGGACTGCACAGGGCTGCCACAGCAGCTAGTTCGAACTTTGAAGGGGAGGGGGCAGGGGTCTGTCTCCCTGCGCGCCGACAGCTGGTAGAAAGTGGCCTGCCATTCCCACTGGCCTTTTTATATTTCAATTGTGGGCGACCGTCCCCACCAAGGCGAAAAATGTGTAACTGTCTTTGGGATGCGTTGGCAAATGAACCTGAATTTTCCCCAGACGCCCACGGCGCCGTTGTGACGTTTAGCTGAGGTGTGAATTGCATATTCAGCGTACGCCTCTCTCCGAAATCTGTAGCACCGGAAACAGGGCAACGTACGGTGGCGCTGTCAGCGGACGACTGTGGAATCATCTGGCCCGGGGGAGGGGTGGAGGCCGCACCCCACCTCGCGGCTCCATTCAATCCGTTCCAAGAATCGCCATTAACAAACGAGCAGGCCATTCCTTGTAAAAAAGAGGCGTTCGAGCAAAAGTTGCTAAACACTTCGCAGCACGTAGCTCCCGATGCAGATTATGGTGGTGGCTGGCCACTTCGAATACGAAGATCACCCTTCCTCCCTTTAATGCTCCCCGCAGTAATCCATCAATCTGCGTATATTAATTGTGCAAGCCCAAGGAGGTATAGAAAGGGTCAGGCCTCATGCATTCTCGGAAAATAAGGTTGGGCATGATTGCACAGCCTGTGAATGCCGGCAACCGAGACACGGAATAAACAGCAGCGTGAGTGTCCACCGGAGGCGGACAACGGTGTCCTATGGCTGCTACAGAGCTGGAAAAAACTAAATAATCAGACAAAGGGATTAATTCATAACCTTCTGCCCGGCAGTAACCATAGGCTGTGCTCTTCGAATCGCGGGAATGCCGAAAAGAAACTAGCCATCGCACCGAGAAACTGCATGCCCCGTACGAGAATTCGTCAGCAGTACCAACCCTTCTTTCTGAAAAATTTGCAACATTAATCGGGAAATATAGAAGTTAACCTGAAACGACTCAACAGGATCAGCATCTGCCTCGTGGAAGGCAGCCGCTGACCGCTGTGGTACATCGCCCTGCGCATACATGGGGCCCCCGAGACCACAGGGATAATGGTACATTTTCAACTGCTAAATTTTCATGGGGTTGGATTTATGGGATATGATTTTCTGCCCTTCCATGGTGGTGATTAGACGTACACAATAGACAACCAGGAAACCGATGGTCAAGGTCTCCGAGTACTACACCGGCAGAAGTACTGCTGTCTCTACTCCCCAATATTTTTACAATTACTTGGCTAATAAAAAGAATTCAGTCCTTTAATTGTTTTGACACAATGCAAATGTTTCGGTGCTAATGCCACTGGCTTATCACTGCTACAACCTCAACCGCTGTCGAACAACTAAAGCGAAATAGTGTCAATCGTCATATTCCCATGTTTCCGTGACCATCACTCAACACATTTACAGTGTCCGGACTAGACGAGTTGACTGCCCACAAACAATTATGGCTCAATCACTGCCCTCAATCACGCAGATCACTCTGTCTGTGGATACCAGGCATGACGGCACTTTCAGTCCACCCACAATATGCAAGGCAGGGCTGAGACATTCGGGGACCATATATGGATAGATATTCCTCTACTGGAGGCTTGTACAGCGTGTTTATATGAAGAGTTGCAATCAAACCTTTAGGTGAAAAAGCTACACAAATCTCTATCCCCTAATTACTTGTTGATTCTACTGCTATGTAGAATGTGTAATTCCATCTACTTAGGATTTACATCTTTACTACTAAGGCTTTGACAATTTGATGGGTGCATCAGTACTATGTTGTCCATCCAACAACATAGATATCCACAGGCGATACCGAGGAGAACTTTAATCCATTCAGTACAACACTCTGCTACAATTACTTCTAGTTACTTTTGCTTGACTTGCGGTACCCTATAGCACCCAGCAATGGTACTGTAGTTACGCATGAAATGGTCGCTCTGTGGGCTGTCATCGAGTAAGCCCGTGGTGAATTGCCACAGTTGCCAAGCTAATAAGGGTTCTCTTTGCTTAAATGCTCACAAAGTAGTGCTTCGCAATGTTGATTTGCACAAGTGGGCTCTGTAAGTATTCGGTTTTCCCTAGTGTATGGGGACGGAGACACATTCGCCACGTCGTCCGCGTTCGCTCCAACTTGAGCACGTGATTCTGGATATTTTGCACATTTCAACTCTACCGCGGTGATAACTCCCCCAGCATGCATTCTGGTGTAAACATAAAGCATTCTTCGAATTGGTCTCCCCCCATCGTCCCTTTTCTCTTCTTGCCCAGTTGAAAAGCTGCCGTGGCACCGTGACCCGCTCACACGGTTTCTAAAAGCCACAGTATTCGAGAAATGGTTGTAATCGTTGACGCAGAAGGAAGTTTAAAGAAGGAAACCTGCATCCTCGAGCTGCAGCACCATCTCCAGTTTTGCGCCAACCTTCGTGAGTAGGATCCTCAACCTCGCTCTGGAAGCAGAGAAATCCCAGTGTAACCACGGAGTCTCAAGCATACATTAACCCGTTAATGAAATTAAGTTACAGATTGGGGGATCTCCGTACGAAGTTAGGGAGAGTTGCATAACTTAGGCGACCCGTTACCAGCGGACGTCCGAGATCGACCCTAGGGGGGGCCCTTTGAGAACTGTGTAATGCGCATGAAAAGCGTCTAAATAGCACCTGATAATGTGTAAATGCTACCTGTCTGTGTTATATTTCTCTACGAAAGAATGTTTGCAATTTTTTGATCCCCCGGTAAGGAAGAATCATGGGTCCGCTCCCTCAGTCGGCCAGTGGGGCTTTCTCCTGTACCGATCTTAGAGGTTTCTCTGGCAATCCTGGTGTGAACGCATAAGTAATTAAATTATATTTGCCCTCATTTATTAGTAGTGAAGTTGGTAGGCTGCTGTTTCTTACCTGCCCTTCGCCTCAACGCTAGTAGGCGTAGCCACGCCGATTTGTTGAGACAACTCCCGATCCAGGATTCCCCAAGCTTCCTTTCTGTGTATCAATAACTGCTCTTCTTTACTTTGCCTAGCCAACAAGATGGGGGAGTTTTTCTATGAGGGCCATAATTACTCCAGATCTCTCGTGTTGCCCTGCCAGGGGAGTAGCGCTTGACTGCCTTCTTGGATTACTCATCCTCATACACAGCTAGGGTTAGGCAACATCCACCCTTCTTGGCTTTTTATGTGTTTATACTAAAGAGTATGTCGTTGCGGCACCACTTGCATACATCCTACAATACAGCAACAGCTGCTGCTGCAGTACGACCGTTGCTGCTGAAATTTCAACGAACGAGCCACAGGTTTCAAAGCCACTGCGCCTCAATAATCACCGATAAACAGACAGAGGAGTGCAGCAGATCATTTAATTCACAACAGACAAATAATAATAAACAATGTTGGACATCCTTGGATGAGTTTCAAACTTTCCAAGGTAAGAATAATACGTACAAATCTTTGTTGTTGCTAGACGATGAACAAAGAAGAAGACCCGCATGCATGCATGCGCTTCCATCACTCATGCTGCTTTTTAACCAGGTTGTGTGTACATGCAAAACGGACAAACACTAAGCGGTTCTGCATGTTGATTCGTGTGCATGTTTGTTTCGTTGTTCCTGTACAGATTGCCCAACCTCCCGCCCGATCTTGCAGCTACAGAGAAGAGGGAAGACAGAGGCTACTCGTCGGTTACTTCCTCCATGGATATTTGCTCATGAAATAAAGAATTTTGTTGAGTTGCAGCGAAAGCAACAAGAGGTGACCCTCGAGGCAATGGGGGGTATACCTCCACAAGACGGTAGACTTACCCCTCTTGCTGTTAATGTAGTCGATAGCGAGAGTGAATCCTTTTTAGGCTGTGGCCTCTTTCATTCTCGCCCGCTTATTGCTGCGAGGATTCTTGAAGGTGTATCCTACTCTACGTCTTTAGATGCAGCTTTCTTCCGACAGAAACTGCGCGAGGCAGTTTCGAGAAGAAAGGGATTGCCGCCAGAAGCACTGAACCCCTCAGCACCAGCAGCAGCAGCAGCAGCAGGTTCTTCAGAATCAGGATCAGCTGCAGCTGCTGATGCTGCAGATCGTGACCATCAGAGCTTCCCCTCACACTCCTCCACACAAGACGCTGCCCTTCCTTCTATTCCCCGCGGCTTCTATCGCCTAGTTAACGGGGAGTGTGATGGCCTTCCTGGTCTTATTGTTGACGTATTTGGCAATGTGGTGTCTATACAGCAATTAACAAGAGGCAAGCAGTGGCTAGAGGATTCCCTCCCCAGCAGCACGACAGCTTTATATACACAATACATTAAGAAATGGGCAAGCTGCTTGCTCCCCATTCTTATATATTATTATTATTATTATTATACATTTATATATATTTCTTATGTTTATTTCCTTTTCTTTTCTTTGCAGGCAGCGAGCTGCTGACTGGTCCGCTAGTTGCAGCAATAAAAGAAGAAATGCAGCCAACAGCATTGGTGCTGCGTAATGACAGTTTGCTGCGGCAGTTAGAGAGGGATGCATCTTTGAAGTCATACTCTGCATGCATTAGTGGTATGCTCTCTCCTTAGACGGATGCATGCATATTTGTTGCTGCGCATCGCATGCACGCATGCACCACTATCGACAACTTCATACTGCTGCTGCTGCTGCGGGTCGCCGTGAGCTCAGGGGAAATGAACAGCTGGCAATGGATTAAAGAAGGAGGCTGCAGCTTCCCTGTAGACCTCCTTAACAGCCCCGACACAGGTGTGTATCTGCTGCAGTGGGAGTTAAAGGGTTTAGGGTTTAGGGTTTAGCGGGTTTTTCTAAGGCTAGCTGTACGTGGACTTTGTCTATGGCTAGTTGTGCGCTGATGCATATCTATGGGAAGCGGCTGGTGGCTAGTTGGTTGCAGCTAGCTGTATGCATGCAGCTAGCTGTCCTATTGATGGCTACCTGCAGGGTGGTACTACGATAGGAGGGAGGTGCGGAGGGCGGTGGCGGAGATGCTCATGGGGAGGAGGATGCTTGATCTTTATTGCCATTCTGCAGGTACTGCATGCAGCCCCATCTCTCAGCTTGCTGCTGCTTGCTGCTGCTTGCTGCTAGCTGTAGCGCCAAGCAGCCGCTGGTGCAACTAGCTCCTTAACCCCCTTCCTCGATCCTGAACCCTAAACCCTAAACCCTAAAAGACTAAAACCTTCCTCAAGTGTTTCTTCAGCTGTATAGACGTCCTGTTTGTGCGTTTGTGCTGCTGCTGCTGCTGCTGCTTCTGCTGCAGCATTCAGCATCATGGCACTACGTAGTGGTGCAGCAAAGAGCTCTGTATGCGTCGATATATCCAGCGGTTCCCTTGAGCTAGCAGCAGCAGCAGCAGCAGCAAATGGTGTGCAGCAGCAGCTGGTGCTGCAGCAGGCCGATGCACTAAAATGGTTGCTGCAGAGAGCCAGCAGCAGCCCTCCTCCTCATGACTCTCTTCCTGCTGCGGATAACGAGGCTGCTACTGCTGCTGCTAACTATGCAGACAAAGAGTTCGATGTAGTTGTTATAGATCCTCCTCCTCCTTATAGACAAGGACTTGTTGCTGTCTATACAGAGGAGCTGCTGCAGCTTGCTGCTGCTGCTGCTAAGTTAATCAGCAGCAAAGGGCGTCTTGTTCTTGTTGACAGCAGCAGATTCCTTGATCTACAAGAATTGATGAATATTCTTATAGATGCTATGGCCCTTGCTCGCAGGACAGGTGAGGCAGCAGCAGCAGCAGCAGCAGCAGTACCAGCAGCAGCAGCAGCAGCAGCAGACACGTAGTGGCGGTCCTGAGCAGACACGAGCAGCAAAAGCATTCTGTGCTGTTCATTGCATGCACAAAGGGAATAAAGGAAATATATATATATCTCCCTGTTTGCGGTGTGCATGCATGCAGCAACAATAGAGATGCAGGGGGGCCCCACACTTGATTGTGCGCAAGACCTTCGTAGCCAAGGAGCAGCAGGAATTAAATGGGTAGTCCTGCAACTTTCTTAGTCTTTTTTTCTTCTTTATTTACCCTCTTGTTACTTCTTATTCTTCTCTTAATTGCTCACACATGCATGCATGCATGCATGCATGTGTGCATGCATAGTACGACCTCGTGTTTGCTGCTTCCTTCTTCCCTCTCTCCCTCCCTATAATATATATATATATATTATTAATAAATAAATAAATAAATAAATAAATAGATGAATATTTTTTTGTGTGTGCAGGATTCTCTCATTGCTTATTCTTTGGGCGTTCTTATATATTTCATTTACTGCAGCAACAGCTACCATCATTAATTCCTTTACTGCATGCAGCAGGAGGAGAAGCATTAATAGATAAATATTTTTTTAATGGTTTATCTTCTCTTATAGGCATGAAGGAAGGATTATTTAATGCTATTTATAATAGATATACTAATATTAATTC